>VDFB02365789.1:0-10905 GCA_007258455.2 Sequoia sempervirens | reverse complement strand
TCTCCCTCTCTCTATTCCTCCCACCCTATGTTGAACAAGACAACTAAGAGTGGGGGTGAATTATTTGTAACAATTTTAACCTTTGAAACTTTCACCAGATGTTAGATCAATTCACAAATCTTTTACTCTGCTAATGTAATTAATCATTAAGTGTAAAAGCAAAAACTGAAAGAAGTAAAATAATACACAAAATAACATCATATTTATGTGGAAAACCCAATAAGGGAAAAACCATGGTGAGGATTAGCTCACAATATAAAGAATATCAAACTGAATATAAAGGCTCACTGCCAGAAAGGCTCATTGCCAAAACATGACTAACTGTCTGGAACAAGACTTACTGTCTAATAAGGGTTAACCACCCAAAGGGCTCATTGCCACAGATTTACAAAGATAGAAGAAATCTGTTACAAAGAGAAAAAAATCTCAATGCAATGGATATTTCCACCATGATCCGGTCACATGCTTGCAAGCATGCTTGAATGATAGAGTACACCTTTAGCTCACTTCCTCCATAAACTCACCACTTGAATTTCACACTGATCTGCTCAAAATCACATCACACACACACACACTATTTCACATCTATCTTGCTCTTTCCTTCATCTTTCATAAACATCCCAACTCATATTTATACCATATTCAAGTTTGAAACTCATCCAAAGTTGACCAGACACCATTTGTATTTACAAATTCAAATTAGGTTGGTGCCAAAACATTCTACGATAGAATTAGAATAAGGGTGAACCAAACACATGTACTTAATGAGGACCTAAATAATTCCCAACACACTTGTCCACGCTTCGTTAACTTCATAAGTAGTGCTTAACACAATGTCGTCCAACACCCATGTAAAACACTTAGAACAATTAAGCACACACAACCTTAACTCGATCAAATCTCTCTAAATAACATAATTAACTTGAACATGATCATATTTGCTTATTTTTAGAACCACAAGTCCTGAAACCATAATTTAGAGAAATCCAGAGCAACTACATTTCTCCCAAACCATTGCCAGATACACAGAAAAGCATAGTACACATACTGGTGAAAATATCTCACACTATACGACGATCCAAAAACCCAAATTTTGGATATAAAAACCATCAACAACCATGAACAATATATCTGAACCACATAGACATAGGAACACATCTCAGATCACAACCCAGAGAAAACCAGAAAACCTTTCTTATTACAATTTTCTTAATAGCCTCAACATATACAATCAATATGGCATCAATGACAACACCTTCATTCTTGCAACAATATCCCCCTTTGTCATTTATGGTAACACATGATGTGAAAAACTATCAAAGACAACACAACAACTCTGAACCATCAATCTTCAAAATTTATTTCTCCCCTTTAGTTTTTCTTTTTCACATGATAATTTTCCCCCTTTGACATCAATGGCAAAGGAAAAAGATATTTTACATTGTTTTCTCCTTTGACATTAAGAATATTTACCAGTACATAATACTCCCCCTTAGGAGTATACCCAACCAAATTTTCAATGACAACACATGACAAGTTACTTGCTCCCTATGAGAGGTAGCCACCAAACACTATTCTAGAAAGAAGATAGATCCATAGACCCACTAGACCAATGCATCTCCATATGCATCTAGTTCAAGAGAGGAGGGGAAATAACCCATAACTTCCCCTGAAGATACTCAAAAGTATCTTTAGGAAGAGCCTTATTAAATATGTCAACAACCTGACCCTTTGTAGGTACATACTCAAGTTTCACTTCATTCTCCACAACCTTCTCTCTCAAAAAGTAATATCTTATTGATATATGCTTTGTCCTTGAGTGAATCACTGGATTCTTTGAAATTTTAATTGCACTTGTATTATCACAAAAGATATAAATGGGATCATCATACCTTACTCTAATATCCTTTAATGTCTGTCTCATCCACAAAACTTGTGTGCAACAAGATGTATCAATATTCTCAGCCTCTGTAGTGGATAAGGAAACCGAATCTTGCTTTTTACTTAGCCATGACGCTAATCTACAACCAAGAAAAAATGCACCACCACTTGTACATTTTCTATCATCAACACAACCTTCCCAATCTACATCTATATAAAAACTTAAGGTAAAATCAATATCCCTAGGATACCATAATCCAAAGTTCCATTCAAATATTTGAATATCCTCTTAACAATAGAAACATGTGTTTCTTTAGGATCTTCTTGAAGTCTAGACACAAGACAAATTGCATGCATGATATCCAGTTTAGTATCAGTTAAATACAACAGTCCTCCAATCATAGATTTGTATTTTATTTGATCAATCTTAAGTGAATCATCATATTTACTCAATTTGCAACCAATCGCCATAGCAGTGCATACCGGTTTGAAACCATCCATCCCAAACTTCTTCAACATTTCTTTTACATACTTCGACTGTGAAATAAAAATATCATTTTCTGTTTGATTGATTTGTAGCCCAAGAAAGAAATTCATCTCACCAAACATAGACATCTCAAACTCTTTTTTCATTTCTTCAACAAAAAATTTGCACATTGTTTCATTTCCTCCAAAGATAATATCATCAACATATACAACCACTATCAAGATTTTGTCATTTTCAATTTTGAAATAAATATTTCTATCATATCTTTATTGAAACCTTGTTGAATCAAATATCTATCCAACCTTGCATACTAAGCTCTATGAGCTTGCTTCAATCCATATAAATCTTTCTTTAATCTACAGACCATGTCTAGTTGATCTGACAACTAAAATTATTCTAGTAGTTCCATGTACACTTCTTCCAAATCACCATTCAAAAATGTAGACTTTACATCCATTTGATAAAATTTAAAATATTTATAAGTGGAAAAAGCTAAAACAATTCTAATAGCTTCCATCCTTGCCACCAAAGCAAAGGTCTCCTAAAAATCTATACCTTCTACTTGTGAGTAACCCTTACACACAAGCCTTGCTTTATTTATGACCACTTCTCCATTCTCATTCAACTTGTTTCTGATACCCATTTTGATCCAATTATATTTTTATTTGCTAGTCTAGGGACCAATTTCCAAGTTTGATTCTTCTCAATCTGCATAAGTTCTTCTTTCATTGCTCTCATCCAATGCTCATCTTTGCATGCTTCACTTACTGTCTTAGGTTCAACTTTAGAAAGTAAACACAAATTTATTTCAATAGCAACAACATCTCTACTTCCTGCCAATACTCCTTTTCTCTTGTCTCCAATGATTTGATCTTCTGAATGATTCTTTTGCACATATTTAGGTGTCTTTGGGGACACCACCAGAGCTTCTTCTTCTTCATTTTGTTTTTCCTATTCTTCCATAACTTCTTCTACTTCTTTGTAATCAGGTTCACCTAATACATAGCCATCAACTTCAATTGAATTCCTCAATGCTTCAGCAACCTTGAAATTTGTGCTTTCTACAATATTTCTTAGCATTTTATTGAAACATCTATAAGCTTTGCTTCTAGTATCCAAGGAAGATACCCTCATCACATCTAGCATCAAACTTCCCTAAATTTTCTTCATCCCTTCTGATATAACATTTTCTTCCAAATACCTTGAAACACTTGATAGTAGGAATTCTTCCACACCATAGCTCAT
The DNA here is from genome assembly GCA_007258455.2 of Sequoia sempervirens. NCBI lineage: Eukaryota > Viridiplantae > Streptophyta > Pinopsida > Cupressales > Cupressaceae > Sequoia > Sequoia sempervirens. The sequence goes on along the minus strand of VDFB02365789.1, from coordinate 7,292 downwards.
AGGGGGTCTTAGTGTTGTTGGATTTTGCTTGAACTCAATTGAACACATAAACAATAGTGTGAATAGCTTCTCTCCAGTAAATCCGATAGAATTTCCTCGGTAATCATTGATCTAACAAGTTCTTGAACTATTTTTTTTCTTCCTTTCAACAACTCCATTTTGCTAAGGAGTTCTAGGAGCAAACAACTGTCTTCTTATTCCTTGTGCTTCACAAAAAATGTTAAACTCATTGGAGGTGAATTCACCACCTCTTTCAGACCTTAAACATTTTATTCTCAAATTTTCCTCATTCTAAACCATAGCCTTAAATTCCTTGAATCTATTTAATGCATCATATTTCTCTCTAAGAAAAGTAACCCATACAAATATAGAGTAATCATTAATTAGAAGCATAAAATAAATGTCACCTTATAGACTTCTCACCCTTGTAGGACCACAGAGATCTATATGAATCAAATCTAGTAGTTTGGTAGTAGATTGTTCCTCTGACCTAAAGCAATTTCTAGCTTGCTTTCCAAACTGACAATCCTTGCAAATAGCATTAACCTGTTTTGTAATCATTGGTAAATCTCTCATAGCTTGTACAATGCTGATTCTCACCATATTATCAAAGTCCATATGACACATCCTCTAGTGCCATAACCAACTGTCATTAATCTAAGAAATAAAAAAGTGTCCATTAGCACCCTTAAGTTGATAAATATTTCCCCCAAACTTCTTATTAGTGACAATCACTATTCTAGATCTTTTCTTGATTTCACATCTCTCATCCTTGAATACAAAATTATATCCTTTACTATACATCTATCCAACACTCAAGAGATTATGCCTTAAACCCTTAACATAGTAGACATCATCAATATTATGCTTTCCATCAAATCTGACTTTACCTATCCCACAAATCTTAGCACCGGTATCATTTCCAAACTTAAGTAAGCCTCCATCATATTTTTCAAGTTTAACAAACTTACTTTTATCACCAATCATGTGATGTGAACAACCACTGTTGTAACACCCGTTGTGCAAACCCCAGAGAACAAACTTTGCAACCAATTTTTTTTATAATATAAAGTAAACATGCAACTAACCATTAAATACATTTACATTGCACATTAACATCTTAACGTTATATTCTCTGGGGCATGCGAGGTCACATCGTAAAACAACTATTAACAAAAGTAAAAGATAATATTAAACAACTGATCCAATAATATTACAATAACCATTAATAAAAGTACATCCATGAACCAAGAGTGAAAGTATCACTACATCACATATTACAATCATAAAGAATCTCTGACAATAAGGTTTACAAAGGATCCTAATTATTACATCATCGCTTTAACGTTACATTACGTGTTCTCAATAATGAGTTACAATACATCTCCCATACATGTGGGATGATACAAGGAAGAGATCACGACCATGAATTCCAAATGACTCCAACAGAACAATATAGAACAAAACTCAAGTACAACATCAAGGATTACAATGGTATAACCAACAACATTCACGAGTCAACATAATAACTTAAAGTCATAATTCTGATGACATCAAAACAAGGCAATAACCATTAACTAGGTAATGAAAGAACATTCATAAAAAATTTACAAATGAAATTGAAACAATGAACAAAATACAATTCCAAAAGAATTGATACAACATTCAAAATATAATCCCAGAGGCAATAAGAAAATAAGGCAAACGGGTGTCTAGTGGAGAGTGTCATCGCATAGCTTTCATGGGTTATCCTGGCCCTTCCTCCTAACTGAGGCGCTGATGCCCATCTATGGATATTCTGGCCCTTCCTCCTACATGAGGTGCTGGCACCATAGGGTAGCTCATGCAGAGCCGATAACCTCTCATGGGGACAAGGTTACAACTTTTTCGACCACGGCCTTCTCAGTCTATCATTAGTCTATGATAGACCTAATGCATAGACGAGGTATCCAATATTTATTATCTTGTGTGTTTTACTACCCATCCCCCTAAATTATATTTTTAGGTTAGCACTTGTTATACTACTCTTATGTGAGTTATCCTGAGCTCTTCCTCCTTTCGAGGCGCCGGCCCCCACAAAGAGTCACTCTCCCTAAGACCCCTAACATAAATCAGAACAAGGCAAGGGTTGTACCATAAAGTATAAGGTATACAACACAAAGCAAGACATGCGAGGAAAACTCATCTCGCGATACCTCATAATCACAATGACCACAATCTCGTACAACCCTTCCAAATATTAATGCTAAAAATTGTGTAACATTCTGATCACAATAATACAAGTACAAACATCCAAGGATATAAAACATGCCTCTCGAACTAGGGTTTGTAAGACAACAGGATTCCCACATGGACAACACTAAACAATAACCATAACGGAAAAGAGAAAACTCAAATTAATTTTGCAAGATTGCACCATTAAATTTAATTCAATCCCAATTAATCAATTAAATTAATTTCCCCAATTTTCTGATCATTACAAAAAAAATTAAAGTTCAAATTTCCAAATTCAAGAAAATATATCCATCTCTATATGAGTCTAAGTACATATGCAACTAGGGATAAGGCTAATTTATGTTTAAAATTGTTTATTCAACATAATAAATAATAAAATAATGCCCTTTATATATATAAAATCATTAATTGAGATATTAAATAAATTACACTACAAATTGAAATATATAATTGAAATATTAAAATAACATACACCACATATATATATATATATATAAACAACACTCACCAATAGTACAAAGGTCGTTGGCCTAGGGTACTGCATGCAGCAGTCTTATTGACTGTTGTGCACAACAATCTTATTGACTGTTGTGCACAACAGTCTGTAAGACTACTGTGGCAATACTGCCGCAGCAGGGGTATGGGGAGAGGGGTACGGCTATGGCCGTCCCTCCCCCGAACTCCCAAAAAAAATGACTTTTCCTTATTTTATTTTTAAATAGAAAATTTTGCCATAAAACCTAGGCGCCGACTAGTACAAAAATTCGGCCTCAGGAAAATACGAACTAGGAAAAAAAATAACTTAAAACAATTTAAAATATATATATCAATAGATATATATATATATATACATGGTATATACACACCCATATATATATATATATATAAACAAAGAGCACACACATTTCTATGTAAAACACAGAACAATATATATATATATAAATATTTAAGATATATATATATATATATATATATATCAAAGGAAAAATATTTCAAATCTATTAAAAAAATAAAAAGATTCATCTTTTCCACAAGAGAATGCTACAATAAAATTGGGTAACTTTTAACTAAAGATCGATAGCTTTTCTTTCTAGTTTGATATACAAAAATTCCTAAATTTCGCACAGAATTTTCTTTCTCAAGATGACCCACTCATACAAAATTATACAAAGCATATTCACAGCTTGATAACTAAATCTCAGATGGATTTTTCTTTTGCAAACACAAATTCATTCAAACCATAATTTTTTTATTTATTTTGCAGATTCAGAGAAATCAAAGGTAGAGAAGGGAACCTGGAGTCCTGTGCTGCTGATTCTTGTTGAAGCTTGCTTGATTCCCAATAGTCTTTTCGAAGAGCTTTTGTTCCTTCTTCAGGATCTCCTCTCTAGAATATTGTGTCCAAATACAAATCTAATATTCTACTCAGAAAAAATCCTTCCCAAAATAATGAAGCAATAGAATGAAAAAAAACCTCTTTCTAGAAAACTCAGAAGAACTAATAATTCAGAAAACCTTCATTTTATTTTTTTGTGCAACTTCAATTCAATTTTCCTGTGTGTGAAAAACTCATAAATTTTCAATTAAATGAAAGATACCTCTTTCCTTTTTTTTGAAACTCTCAAAATCCAATATAAAAGAAACTATCTAATTCAATTCCAATTTGTTTTAGCCAACACTTAATTCTCATTCGTCCTTTTTATCTTTTCTATTCTTTTATTTATTTATGTTTCCTTTTATCAATACTTTCTGTTTTAAATATCCTTTTGCAAGCTTTACTTGCTATGCACATCATTTAATTTATTTATTTTATAATTATCTTCAACAAGGTAATTTAATTAAATTAACAAAACACAATTTAATATTTAATTAACATTTAACCAAAACACATCTTTTAAACTAAAACTTTTTAAATATTTAAATACAAATTAATCTAACATTGTAATAAACAATTATTACCACCATTTAATTAAATAAATCACAACTTATAAAATACCAACATAAATAACATACAAACAAGACACTACACAAAATACAGTAATAAATTACTAAAATGACAACCACAAAACACACAATACCATTCAATCAGGATGGTTGACAACATGGGATGTGGTGACTTCCTAGTCATCTCTGTTTCAACATTATGCCATTGGGTTATTGGTGCTCGCCTTGTCCTGCCGAAGCAGGTGGAATCGAGACTCTATACCTACAATCCCTACATCCAAACAAAGTCATATACATGTACCTATATATATATATATAAAATCAAATCATTACATGGTGAGAAGGAATTGCAGTGTAGCAGGGCACTCATGAACAAGTGATGCTACACTATCCTTTCATCACATCTATTCTAACAATTATAATATAAATGATGAAATAACATTTCTAAACTAACAGATCATATCATAACCTAATTTACTAAATCACTGCATCATAATATATTTCTGAAATCAACTAACATCACCAAACCACAATATCATAAGAAATATCCATGACCTCAAATGTATAAGCATAATCACCAAATAGTCTACTAACCAAACCACCGAACCAAACAATAATAGCACCCTCATAGTATCAAAGTATCAAATCAAAGCATAGAAAATAGTGAGTCCAACTAGCAAATAGGAGGGTTATTACAACTGTCAACAACCCAATAGTTCTTTTCTTGTTTAGCATGAAGGGCAGATATCACAGTATCTTCAATTTTCTTCAGAGCACTTTCCTTCACCTATCTCTCAATATTAGCAAAAGTAGATTAATCTTTTATAGCCAAGAAAAATCATTCATTATCATCAAAATATCAATAATCAGAATCTTCATTAGAAATACTAGCATCTTCATTTGCATAATATGCTCTCTTAATCATCTTCCCTTTGTTTTCTTTTCCTACTCTATATTTATTCTTCTTAGCTCTTTTTGAACATCTTGAAGCATAATGACCTATTCCTCCACAACTAAAGAATTTAAAGGGTGACTTACCTTCATACCTACCAAAGCCCTTTTTCATCCTTCTTACAAAGTTAGCTTCTACCTCATCAAAGTTTTCTTCATCCAGATCTTTAGCTCTTCTAGCCCTGAAAGATTTTTTTTTGTCTCCAATCCATTTCTCAAGCTAGGTTTCCTCATTTCAAATGATGTTAGAGTGCCCAACAACTAATCTTTAGTATAGGTTTTATAATCTAAAAATTCCTCAATAGCAGATACCTTTTCACTATATGCATCAAGGAGAGTTTTAAGATTCTTCTTCACAACCCTGGATTCATCCATTGTAGCACCAAGTCCTCGCATTCTACCTACCAGCTCATCCACTCTCTGTACATAGGATTTAATGTTCTCTTTTTCAGACATATGTGGGATCTCAAATTGTTCCTCCAAGTTCTGAAACTTGGCTTCTTTAACCTTTTCATCTCCTTCATGAATCTTTCCAATGCATCCCAGACGTCTTTAGCAGTCTTCAAATTTTGAACTTTAATTAAATCAAAATGTGAAAGACTATTCTTCAAATGATATTTTCCTTATTGTTTGCTTCATGCTCTTTGATCTCATAAAGTACTTGGACCATTAGTAGGAGTGATGTATCCAGTCTTATAATCTTTCTCAACATCATATCCATGGTATTCCAGATATCCTTCTATCTTTGTCTTCCAAAAGGCATAGTCAGTCCCATCAAACCTAGAACACACAATGGGGTAAAGTGCACAAGAATTGGTCGCACTTTTGTGACAAAAAGAAAAGAAAAGCTCAAAGCGGCGTTCCGCACGTTATGCTTGTGAGCGTTTTGAGCTTTTAAAAGCAAAAAAAAAAGCAAACTCAAAATCATTTCTCATTTCCTTTTTGTTGTGTTTTAGCTCCGCCCGCGGCCAAAAACCCTGTCATACGCGCTCGCGTTTTTGGAGAGGTCAAAATACATCAAGAGCAATTGGATTTCTTCACAAATATGGCGCCACGATGATGAAAAGATGCAAGAGGTAAGTATTGTTTGGTATTTGTTTTGAATTTGTTAGTTTTAAATTGATTTTGTTTGTTTTAGTTTAGAAATGAATGTTTTTTTTTTTAATTTGTAGGAAATCGTCAACAAGAGGAGGAAAATCCTCAACCAAATCAACCTCAACCACAAAATCAACCTTCCCCACCATTCTCTCAATACCCTCCTGGCACTCAAGAAAATTTGAGGAGTGAAATTGAAAACAATAGAAAAGAAGTTGAGGATCTTATTAGTAGGTTGAGTGATCAAAATTCTTCAACCACGGAAAGGATACATCTAGCAGATTCATTGAAGGATTTGTTAAAAAATGTGGATGCAATTACCCAACAAGTATCTGGATGGAAAAATAGGAGGCAAACATTGAGGGCATATTAATGCAGATAAATTATCATATAAACAAGTTAAAGGTAAAAGATTACTAAAAGGCGATTTGTGCTCTCTATTCCATGACCCTAGAAAAATCCAAAATCTCACCCTCAATGCAAAGAGGTTTCCTATCCATTGGTGCCACCACCTAGAGATTAGGAACCATTTTTATGACAGATGGTATATGGTCTTTGATTACCCACCGTGCAATAACTGTGAAGTCCCCCAATATTTTCTTAGGAAATTATACTGTGAGTTTGTATTGAACCAAATCTTGAATTATTTTGATATGAAGGAGTTTCAGTGGGAGAGGTGGGGGCTGGTCAGCAATGTGATAGCTAGGTCTCGTGCAATGCACGATCCTACACGACAAGGGAGATGACCTCTCGCTAGGCCACCTCGTGAGCAGATTGCGATGCCGGTAGTTGCAAAGGAGAGTACTGATGTAGAGACTTTGCAGGCGATCACATCCTTGACTCGGAGTGTCATCCACCACACTAGCCCCATTGTACAGCGCAATCCAGGGGAGTCTTCAGGTGGTGGCCTTCGAGGCCATGTGTGTCGATCTTGCAGAGCCACTTGTTCGTATGACCCTACCAGCCCTCAGGAGTGTGCTACGTAGGATCCATATGCTTCTACGTAGCCTGATCCGTATGCATCTACGGGATGGAGAGGGTGGCTGACATTCTGCATGATGCATATG
>VDFB02365788.1:0-12396 GCA_007258455.2 Sequoia sempervirens | reverse complement strand
TCTCTCTAAATTGTATCTATTTTAAATGTATTTTAATTATGTTAATACTTTTTAAAATTAATATTTTAAATTTCAAAATGACCTAACTAGTATAGACATTAACAAGATAAAAAGGATCTACCTAATGCTCATAATAAAACTTTTGATGACCTAGTCATGTTTTATCTTGTTAATGTCTATACTAGTTAGGTAATTTTGACATTTAAAATATTAATTTTAAAAAATATTAAAATAATTAAAATAAATTTAAAGTAGATACAATTTAGAGAGAATGAACTATTTATTATGAGCATAATCAAGCATGTAGGCACAAGATGATATGGATAAATCCAAATTTCATTTGATGTAAAATGCTAACTCATTATAAGGACATCATAATGGAGAAAATTAGATGTCCCCAATTTAAAGGGTGTCTCTAGAATCATGATAGGACAATGGGAGTGAACACTGAATATGGGGGGAGAATGATGTGTCACAATATAATGGGATGACATGAATTTGGAGACACTATATGATTAGATAAGTTATAAAAAATAAGCATGAGCACATAATAGTAATCTAGGAATGAGGTAATTTGATAAGGCTCATAACCAAAATATAGTGATATAGAATAGGCATATGATCTAAGCATGGTACAAGGTCATAGGAATAAGCATCAAGTAATCAAAGTAGAATATAGGTATTACAAGGGATGAGATCATGAGTATATAGGCATAAAAGTATAAAACTATCATGATAAAATTGGTTCTAGGAAAATTCACCACCAACAATTCACCAAAAAATTTACTCCCAACAATTCATCGAGGGAAAATTCACCGCCATGACAAATTCACTTCAAGTAAAATTCACCACCAGCAATTCACCGCTTTTCCACAAAGTGAATTGTTTGTGGTGAATTTTACTTGTGGTGAATTTGTCATGATGGTGAATTTTCTCACGGTGAATTGTTGAGAGTGAATTTTTTGTCAGTGAATAGTTGGCAGTGAATTTTCCATTGAAAAAATAAGGATAAGATGAGAAAGGGAAATAAAGACAATGTAACACTTAGAAAAGAGTAAAGTAAAAAGAAAAGTGTTGTGTACATTCTATTTAATCAACCTAAGAACATAAAGAAAAGCATTTAGTATGGGACTAACATCATTAGAAGCTAAGTTTTTATCAAAACTAAATATTAGTTTCTTAAGAATATTAAGAAGAAAACATATTCAAAATATAATGAATACAATTTGAAGAAAATAAATTATTTAGTATGTAATTTTTTGTATATAATCTATTTTTTATCATAATATATTTAAAATGATTATTTTAAAATTTATTTAGAAAATTTTAAATATATTCAATTATTGAAATATGAAATTTTATAAAAATTAAACTTGCTTTTTATTTAAAAGTTTTATATTCTTTCATATTAGAAAAGTTGAATTTTTTATTTTTATTTTAAACATTTGAATATTGTTTATCAAGTTATTTAATCAAATTAAAAAATTATAAATAAAATTTATTTTTATCAAAATTTAAACATTAATTTATATTAAAGATATTAAAAAATTGAGATTTAAATTAATTTCATATAAACAACATTTAAGAGATTTAATATTTTTTATATTAAAATATTCATATATTTATACATTAAAATAAGAATTTATATATATATGTTTAATATATTAAAAAAATTGTTTTATATTGTTAATATTTTATAAATAGTTTATAAAATATTTTTTAAATATATTAAACAAATACATATAAACTTTTTTTAGCTGCCAAAATAAAAAAGTAAAAGTAAAAAATGTCATGACTGGACACACGATTTAGTTTATAATATATTTTTTTAATATATTAAACAAATACATCTAAACTCCATAACCGCTATATTTGTGCTTGAAAATTAAAAAAAAAATGTCACTGCAATTTAGTTATTCTCTGCACGGATTTACTTTGCAAGACACTGACCGAAGGGACGTTTGATTAAATGCACCCAAGATGATGCATGATGGAGAGGCATCCATCCCCCGGTGCATTCCTAGGGCTGGATAGCTATTGCCCACTTAATAACTCGACCAAGGTGTTTTTGCAGGACCCCTACTGGAGGAAAAATATTGGCACCTTGTCCGTATGAATTTTTGACGAATTTAAACGAATATTATTAGGGTTTTTCACATTCGCTAATAAAACCATTCAAATAAAGTTTCATCAAAGCAGCGTCATCAATTCTTATGTTCACGGAATCTTTCAATTCTCTGATTAATAAGTTTTGTACCCAAAAAAATACCTGTCAGAAAAAACATTGCCAAGTAGCCTACCACTAAAATCAGTGATCATAGACATATTCATTTTACCAATGAAATAAAAAATAGTGTTAGACCTAGCTAATTATTCCTCATAAATGTTAAATCATCTCATTTCAATCAATCTCACCTTCCTTTAATCATTCCCCCTGCTTGTCACATAACAAAATCTTCTCAGAGACGAACATATATATTTCGAAAAAAAACAAAAAATTTAACTTAACTAAATCGAGATCTCCATCAATCCAATGTTGGAGGAATAAATTCACATCTTAAGCATGTACTGAATCATACCGACCTAGTCAAATTCACAAGATATGTCTCAAACAAATTGGTATGTTATCTCTTTGATTTTAGGTTTTAGTGAATAAAGTAGAGACTGCTTGTACCACAAGAAAGTTAGAAACATCTCCAAGCTTACACAAGCAATGTACGTGTGTGAAATGAATGCACAGACCTAGATTGGGAAATGCACATTTTGCTTCTGTGTAAGGCACTGGCTATACAGCCTACAAAAGGGCATGGTGGAAGCCATGTGCATTTGCGGCAAGTTGCAGCAACGGGCCCGTGCCTCCATATTTTATGCATACCTCCTTCTGCCTTTAAGTGTTTGTCCTTTATAAATGCAGTACATTTAATTCTTTTTAGTGATTTTATATTTTCATTGTCCTTTATAAATGCAGTTCATTTAATTTTTCTAGGGATTTTATATTCTTCAGTTTTAGCTATTTATTTTAAGTTTATTTTATTTTATTTAGTTTGGTAATTATATTAAATATATTATAGAATATTTAATATTATATATTAAAAATATGATGTAATAAATATATATAATATTTTTTATATAAATATAATTATATTAATATATATTGTAAAATTATATATTATAGATTGATATAATAATATTATAAATTATAAATTATATACTATATTATATACTATATTTTTTAATATAATGTTTATATATTATATAATTATATATTATATATATATTAATATAAAAATTATATAATATTTTTTATATAAATATAATTATATCAATATATATTTATAAATTTAGGTTTTTTTCTATATAATATAATATTTATATTATAAATATAGTATTATATTGTAATAAATGGCATTTATTACAATATATTATATATAATATTATGATATATTATAATATAATAATATAATATTACCATATTACAATATTCATTTAAACTTGATTTGGCTCAATTAATCAATACTCATAGATTTTAAAAAATATATATTAAAATATTATCTATACCTTTTGATTTATATTTTAGATTTAAGATGATCAAATTATTGTTTATGCATTAGGTACCTAACATAAAAAACTTATTTATACACTTAAAATAAAAACCAATAACATCATAATTTAAACAATAACAAATATATATAAACTCTTTAATATTTTTTAAAATATATTAAAGATACTTAATAGTTCTAATTATTTATATTAGTTTTAGTTTTAATTAAAGATCAAATGCAAATGTAATTTTGAAAATTATATACCTATATCTTTTAATTTATATTTTAGATCTAAGATGATCAAATTATTGTTTATGTATTACCTAACATAAAAAAAATTATTTATGCTCATAAAATAAAAATCAATAACATTATAATTTAATTAATAAAAAACAATACAATTAATTAATCTTTAAATGAATATTACAAATCAATACATAATCCAAATAAAAGTTTTTAAATAAAAATATATATCTATAATTTTTAAATTTTTAAAATCACTAATTAAAAATTGAAACCAATTTGCTTTTAATTAGTCATTTTAAAAATTAATAATTATGCATATATATTTTTATTTAAAAACGTTTTATTTGGATTATGTATTGATTTGTAATATTCATTTAAAGATTAATTAATTGCATTGTTTGTTATTGTTTAAATTATGATGTCATTGCTTTTTATTGTTTAAATTTAAAAATAAACTAATATAATATATAATAAATTATGTGTTTATATATGTTATAGATAATATTTTAATATATATTAAAATTTAATATTTTTTTTTAAAACTATGGAGTATTGATTAATTGAGCCAAATCAAGTCTAAATAGAATATAAAAGTAATTTAAAAAGTACATCAATAATTGTTAATATTTTAAATTAATATTTTATTTGTGTTATGTATTGAATTGTTAAAAAAAAGTCTATTGAAGTGTAAATTGGTTTCAATTTTCAATTTTTTATTTCTATATTGTATTATATAGTAAAATACCTAAATTTATAAATATATATTGATATAATTATATTTATATAAAAATATTATATAATTTTTATATTAAAATATATATAATATATAAACATTATATTAAAAAATATATTATATAATTTATAATTTATAATTTATAGTTTATAATATCCTATAATATATTTAATATAATTACCAAACCTAAAATAAAAATACTTAAAATAAATAACTAAAATTGAAGAATATAAAAACACTAGAAAAAATAAATGCACTGCATTTATAAAAGACAATGAAAATATAAAATCACTAAAAAGAATTAAATGCACTGCATTTATAAAGGACAAACAATTAAACACAGGAGGAGGTATACATAAAATACGGAGTCTAACGTTGTCGTATTGCATGAGCTCATAGCTGCAACATGTCGCATATGCACATGGCTTCCTCCATGCCCTTTTGTAGGCTGGATAGCCAGTGCCCCTCTGGAATGGCCCAAGGGGAATTTTTGAATTCTTTGAATTGAGTGAATGATGTGTCTTTACTGCCTCGAAATGAATATATATATGGATGGTACATATACATATATGTATACACACATAGATACATACATATATATACATGTATAGATATGTATGTATCTATGTGTGTATACATATATATACTTCAATAAATCTAAACAAATTTTAACTCTCAACTGATATTTTTGTTTGAAAGGCTACAAAAATCTTGTTTTGAGCTCAAGAATCTAGTAGCTCTAAAACCCTGATATGTATATATATACACTCCAATAAATTCAAACAAATTTGAACTCCAACTGAATTTTTTGTTTGAAAGGCTACAAAATTTTTGTCTTGAGCTCAAGAATCTAGTAGCTCTGAAACCCTGATATATATATGATGTACATATATATACATATATGTATATGTACCATACATACATATATACACATTTGTGAGTTAAAATTTGTTTGCATTTATTGGAGTATATGTGTATACACACACACATATATACATAGAAGTCTTCAATATTGGCTTTTACACCTTAGGGGAGAGGGGCCCATAGTGGAGCACCTTAACTTCACCTTTCTCAAAATCCTACGTGGAAATTTCAAATCACTCTCAATTTTGTACAATAGTTTATTTGACAACTCGCGTGCTTCTATATTTCATTTTAGGGCCACATCAACATGCTTTTTGTTTAGCTATCCAAAAAAGGCCCAAAAAAAAGTGAGACCGATAGCGGTGCACTGAGTCATGTTTTATTGGTGTGCTGATGTGGCATCACATGATTTGTCAGTTTGTGTATTCTATGGATAAAAAGTTTTTTGCAATTGGATATTAAGGTGCTTCACTATGAGGCCCACTAAGGACTACTTCTATCCCCACTATTGGACCCCACTCCACTATAGGCCCCTCTCCCCTATAAGGGTTTTAATTTTTATTGGCTTTTACTGCTACCTGTGGCAGTCTTATGTTTATTCTAGTATTTGATGAATATTCCTGCTACTTTCGTATATTTTGTCCTTTTCACATTTTTTATTGTAATGAAACTACGACAACGAAATACACAACAAACACTAAGACCTACCTATGTATGTACAAAATTGTATGCTTAAGGCATCAAGTCATGATTCTTAACATACAATACCATGTCATTTTACATTTCTCAATAAAAAATTGAATGTTTAGGTTATGCTAAAGGGACCCAAAAGAGTTGCTAACTTTTAACATTTTGACCTTGCCATTTTTAGTCCCAATAAATTGCCAGCTACAATTCCTTTCTCACCATTTTTGGTGAGCATAGCCATTAATAACATTAAAAGTCGGGATTTTCAAATATGTGTTGCTTTCATTACCATCATTTGTTTTAAATTGAGAATTCAAAACCAAGTCGCAGACAACCCCAAATGACCAATTGTAGAAGAGTGAAAGCCAAATATGAGATGCAGATGAACATAATTCTTCTTAGTAGGTTTCTCTATTGTATCTAAATGTGTATTTTCAGTTCATTCTATTGAAACTATGAAGAAGCAGAATTCAATTTACATCAAAAAAAAAAAAATTGTGCTATTACATTCTTCTTATTTTGTTGAGTGGATAGAATCATATAAGGCATGTTACCGTCCATTTTCCCTTACATTGTAATGTTTTTAAGTTTATGGTAAAATATTTTCATTTAATACTACAAAAGCAAGGGTTTAACCATGGCTTCCACGAAATAGTTTTAGAGATTTCCTCAATAGCTCTCATGGGGCTCTCCAAGTTTTAAAAATTTCTTTTAGATGTTCTCGCAGATAAAACCAATTAAGTCTATATAACCCATTGTAATGTCCCCTTTTGGGATATTCCTGATTTTTGCTTTAATACAATAACATTTACTCAAAAATGAAAATAGTTTTATCAAAGATTAAGATAATATTCAGATAAATAAATCATAATCAATACTCAAATTAATCAAATAGTGAATTCTCTGGAAATACCAAGGATTTTCGTCCCTAGCTTGCCAAAGAGCATGAAAGGTTTTTGGCCTTCCAACTCTTAGTCCACCTTGGAGGGTTTTTGTCTCCCTTGACAAGGATTTTGGTTTGTGTCTGAACTTGATAAGAGCATGAAAGGGTTTACATCCTTCCAATTCTTGTGGACCCAAAAGGGATTTCATCCTCCCGATTTGCAAGAGGCTACCTTGAATTTAGAACCGATCGCTTGATGTATTTGCTAGATTATTGCTAATTTGCACTTGGCTGATTAATATTTATTGATGGATTGATAAGGTCAATCTTTGAATAATACTTGAATGCTTTTATACTTGATAATGAATTTCTGAATTGATATTTGAATGTGTGTTCCTTGGATGATCCTCTCAAATGAAATACTCTCCTTCTTTATGTCTTCAATTTTTTGGGAGTCACAACTCTTCATTATTACTGCCTTTTTGGAAGAGTCACAACCATTTCCTTAATCATTGGTCTAAAACCTTTAATTTAATTTGATTTAAATACCTTTAATTCCAAGGGGTCGCTACCCTTGTTAGAATCACTCCCTTTATTAAATCGTTGTCCCTTAGGTGTTGTGATCTTGATCAATTACTTTGATCTATTTTTTACTTGGACAGGGGCATGACACCCATCAAGTTAATCAATTGCTTGGAAATTGTGGAAGTTCAAAGGTCTCATTTTATTTTCAAATCAAAATACTTGCAAGTTTTATTTGTATTGATTAGTATTGCTTTTCAAAGGAACAAGTTTTCATGTGGGCACGGTGATTTTTCATCCATGGAAGCTTTATATGATATGCATGCAAAGAAAGACCCTATAGAGTGATGGTGGAACCATGGAGGTGAAACCCCTGAATTTCAATCATTTGCAATAAGATTGCTCTCACAAGTAGCTAGCTCTTCATCTTGTGAGAGGAATTGGAGTACTTAAGATATTATTTGTTCACTAAAGAGGAACCAATTAGGGTCAAAGAAAGTAGACAACCTAGTGTACATTCATAGCTCACTTCGCCTTCTCTCTCATCTAAAACCTAGGTATAAGAAGGGTCCTTCAACAAAATGGGACCAAATTTCAACCGATGGAGAAGTTACAGCTTTGGTGGATGAAGTGATTGAAGCAAATAGCCTCAATGATTTACTCCCAATTCTACTACCAACAGGGGAACCTAGGCTTGAGAGTGGTGAACATTTGGAGAGCATCATAGCTGAGGACCTAGAAACGAATAACATAGAAGTGTAGACAATAGATTTTTTATTTCTACTTTTTTTTTTTTGTATACATATCAGCCTATCAGGCTATCGATATTTCTGAATTTCAATACATAATATCAAATATGTAGCATGAACTCTTTGACTCTTTAACATTTGTGTGTTTAAAGTTAATGTAAAACTTCACCAATACTCTTGTTTGAAAGTACAATATCGAGATATTTTGAGTTTTAATGTTAGTAAATTAATAAATATTAAATGACATTAAAAAAATGGTGTCTCCAAGTACCCCCTCAACTATTTTTCAAAAACAATCGTACCAGTACCAATCTCCTGTACTAGTACCAATACTGGTCTCTTGGCAACCATGGTAAAACATAACACAAGCAGCATAAAGTGCATGACATTGGCCTATACTGTTTTTCCTTCCTTCCTCATTCCACTAGAAGAATAAAACAGGGTACTAATTTTATTTTATTTTATAAATTATACTCTACTTCATTATAGTTTCAACAAAATGTCTTGACAATGCACGCTAAGATAGTATAGAGAAACCTATCAAGAAGAGTGGTGTCCATTTGAAATTCATATTTGGCTTTTGATTGTCTGCAACTTGTGAAGTTGGGGTCAGAATCTTCTACAACTTGTTTTTGCATTTTCAAATTAAAACAAATGACATCAATAAAAATGACACATATTTGAAAAGGCTAGGAAAATGCCGGTTCCATCACCGTAGCTAGTGGTTCATCTATGACAGAAAATGGTCAGGGTCAACATGGGGAAGTTAACAGTTGTTGTGGGTCCCATCACCTGCATATCATTTTTTTACTCCTCTCTGTGGACTCCACTCTTTACTTTTCAACAGTAGAAAGAAGAATTTCAAAGCACACAGCATTTTGCAACCCACACTTCATTTGTTCAATTTTATTTTAAAACCTTATACAAGTGAGAAACCAAACTAAAAATGAAATCGGTTTGCATTGTTACTCACATGTCACATTAATATCATTTGTTTACTGTATCCCCCACCTGCGACTCCTCCCTGTGAACTCCACCTTTTATGTTTGAACAGGAGACAAAAAAACCTTGGTTGCAAAATACAATAGGCCAGAAAAATAGTAAGCACTAACAGTCCATTTGTTGACTATAGGCATATGGCATGAAAGGCTACTGTTATACCCAACAGTGTGCCGTTTGGTTGCCATGTTCATCCCATTCCATCAGCATGTCCCTGTCAGTTCAACTCCTCGTCTTACAGGGTCCCCACATATGATGCTATGTACCGTTTTGTATGATGTTATGTATGTGATGATGTCTTAGACATGTTGTTTTGAAGGGAGAATAGCCACGTCCATAAAAATCAGATAATCAGAGACAGAAATGGACATTCTGTGTACCTTGATCTGCCCTTTTCAAATTTTGGCGAGAGTTCCAACGTCCAGCACAGGCATTTCCCACACTTGTTCTTGAGCTCAAGAGGGCCCATAGCAAGCCATTTGAGACCATATTTGCTAGTGTCGCCTAGCATCACCCAAGCCACCAAAACCAACAGAAAATCCACCACCCAAAGTGGCAGCCATTTGAGAAACCACATCTCCACTTCAAACATCGATCTCCAAAGCATTTCTATGGACTTGAAAAATCGCAAACCAAAATAATTGCCGCTTGTTCATAAGATCATTATAACAAACATAAAGTCACCACCATCAACCAAATCATATAACCAAACGTCGATCGTTTTTATAATATCATTGTATGTTCATAAGATCATTATAACAAACATAAAATCACCACCATCAACCAAATCATATAACCAAACGTCGATCGTTTTTATAAGATCATTGTGTGGGAATGGTTTCAATAGTTGTGATAGTAGTTGTTCATATAATGCTCAATATTTTTATCAATATTGGACCAATAGTTGTGACATAACAACCTATAATTAAAAAAATATGTATTCCTTTGATCTAAAAAGCAACCAATCATGTGATGCTACATCAGCGCTCAACTATCCATGATGTGAATGCACGAGTATTGGTCAACTACATCTAAACAAAAAGCATGCTGATGTAGCATCATATTTGATGATATGGCCCCTGAAACGAAAGTTATAAGCAGGGGACTTGCCAAGTAAGCTGCTGTTAAAAATTGGGAGTGATTTGAAATTTCCATGTAGGATAATTGGACTAGCAAAGTTAGGGTGCTCAACTACTGGGTCCTCTCCCCTATGTTAAAATGATGGCATGATACCTTAGACAATTTTGTATGGTGAACAGACGTTGTTTGTATGGGGATGGGGCATTATGTTATCATATCTAAGACGTGCGTTCTTTTAGGGAGATTGGCCTCTGCCACAATATACAGATATACATACAATGTATATATAAATAGGTCAGCCAAAAATGTCCCCTTCATGTGATAACAAATTTCCTTTGTATTTTAAGACAGAAATGCAAAGCGTGGGCTGGCTTAACCAGCACACTCTAAGCGTTGACCGCTTAGGTGGCTGGTGTGGGCCCGTTCCTTTCGCCGTCCATCCCCGTTTACACAACAGTCACCGTTAATTATTTGAAATTCAAACTTTTCCCGCTTGAAAGTACGGCTGATGCCCGTAAGCATTTGATATTCACCTTTAATCCACTTCATCTATATTTTGCATACATCTCTATGCTTCTCGGCCATGGCAGAAAAATCCAGCCACTCGGAGCAGGGCTTCCATGGAGGTTTTGAGATGTGCGTATTTATTCTGTAGAAGGGCGCTTCATTGGCATTTGTTTATGCAAATGGTTGCTGCAACGAGAACAATGGGAGCATCGGAACAGGATATGGGCATCCGTCAAACCATAACGAAGCGGGGACTATTGTCAGGTATTACTGTTGGAAATGCTCTTGTAAACATGTATGCGAAATGTGGAAGCATAGACAAGGCACGTGAACTGTTTGACAGGATACTTCAAAGAAATATGGTCTCGTGGAATGCTATGCTGCACAAAATGTGTTCCTTGAAAAGGATTTAAAAACTTCAATCATATTTAATTAGCTGGTGTAAAGCCAAACGCTGCAATCTTTGCCAGCATCCTACCTGCCTGTGCCAAAATCGGAGCTTTGGAATGGGGCGTCCACACAGGAATTTTGTCAGATCTTGTAGCTGCAACTGCCCTGGTAAACGTGTATGCAGGAGTAAACCCAGAATTTTAAATGGAAAAACAAAAAATCTTAACACAATTAGATCAGTACTCTGTTTGCAAAGATGTTAAGTTCATTTGACATTATATTTGACATTATATTTGCAGCTTGCCACTCTATTTTCATTTTGTTTTTTTAATGTTTAGAGTATATAAATGTAGATTGATACTTATTTTAATTTTATATTATTTTGGATTGATTATTTGAATGTATTATTTTAGTATATGATTTGATTACTTTGATGTATTTATTAGTTTAAAATTTAGCTTATTAAAGTAATATGTCATATTTTTTAGTTTAGAAGCTTATTGTTTCTAATTTGAATAGATTATTCAACTGCAATAAAATTTTGAACTTGCAATTTGTCATTTTATTTTAAAATCTAATGTTTTATATTTCAATTTTGACAATCTTTAAATCTAACCATTACTCACTTATAGAAGAGCCAAAATTTTAATCATATATCTAGAGTGTGTATTTAAATATATTCTTAAGAAATTTGCACATTATGGAGAGTATCACTATAAAAAAAATGTTTTGACAAAGCATTGAAAATATTTTCCTTCTAATTTGCATATGCATCATTCAATCACATCATAAATCAATGGAAAATAAACTTTATACTATCAATTGTCATCCATTATCGATAACACTTCAAGGTGCACTCTAGCACAAAATAATAATTGACTTACACTAACAAGATTAGCGCTTGATATAGTGATATTCATTTTCCTATTAATTTAAGGGCATATGGTTGGAAGGTGAAATCCTACAAGTCATCAAATTTTGTGAGTAAACTTTAGCATGTGTGTGGAAGAAGGAATATCATGCAATGAAACACATTGTGCCATGAGTGCTCCATGATTGATAAGCTCACATTGTATGTGTATAATAGCAAGAAAATTGAGCACAAATGGTGATAGCTAATACAATTTCCACATGGTAGTTTTGCATAAGTGATAGACGTGGATAAAAAAGGACCACTAGTTAATTGTTATGTGT
>VDFB02365786.1:0-37870 GCA_007258455.2 Sequoia sempervirens | reverse complement strand
CTAGATGTTAATGGTTGATTTCATTCTTTAGTTTGGCTACATCATTTGGCATCTATATACTATGATGGTTGATCCTAATTGTAGGTATATGTATTCTATGATTGTTATTCATAATTTTTGGTGTGTGTGTGTTTGCATTTGTACCCAAGTGACTATCTCTTAACATGGTGGTATGGACTTGAAGGTACCACAAGGTTGGGTGGTTGGAACCACCATTAGGGACTTGGAGGATCCTAGAGGAGCTTGGGATTGTGTACAAGTGGGTGTTTTCTACCTACCATTAGTTTTCTCATTATTGCATGATTCAAGAAATTGGTATCCTTATTTATAATTTGTATCATTTATATTGGATGAGGGCGCTATCATAGAGCAGCTAGAACAAGGAAATTATTTTGCACACATTAATGGCTATTGGATGTAATTAGAAGTACATAATATAGATGAAATTAATGAAGAATTTAATAAGTATTTTCAAGATAGATCCATGGCATAAAAATCCAAAAATAGTAGAAGAAATCTATGGAGAACCATTAATTGAAAAATTACCCTACAAATTGTAGAGTTGTGTATGCAATAGTTCTTGAGCCGCCACCAAGCCCCAAACCAGAGCATGTATCTCAATTTATATAAGGAAAGTATGCATAATTCATTATTATAAAAATAAATGGAAAGACATTCAATGCTTAGATAGATATAGGCATGTCTTTATCTTTTGCAAAAGGAGGTCTATTATTAAAATTTGGGAAACAATAAATGAATAGCATCAATACAGGTCTCTTGATGTAAAGGGTAATACTTTTGTCTGCAACAAATATAAACATCAATAACCAATGATAATACAATGAAAAAAAATCAATTGTGGTTTCTTTCATTTAGACAAGATGCTTGTAGATGTATTACTAGAGGATATTTCAT
This sequence comes from Sequoia sempervirens, assembly GCA_007258455.2. Lineage (NCBI taxonomy): Eukaryota > Viridiplantae > Streptophyta > Pinopsida > Cupressales > Cupressaceae > Sequoia > Sequoia sempervirens. The sequence continues at coordinate 36,955 of VDFB02365786.1, read as the reverse complement.
AGATATCTACTCTTTGTATAGTAGCATGCCTAAGAATGTATTATTTACCCTAATCGATGATCCAACGTCCCACTAATCAAATAACAAGGGAAGAGAAAAAATTGGGAAAAAAATAGATAAGAAAAATACTCCAACAATCCTCGAAAGTTCTAGCAAAAATATATGCTAAAAATGGAATAATATTCAAAGAAAGGAAAACCATAAAGATAAGAAAGAATTTTTTTATCCCTACAACAAATTATGAATACATGGAAAAGGCTAGTTAAGAATTCCTAGAAACCAAGCTTGTAGAAAGATCTACCTCTCCATATTGTTGTTATGCATTTGTGGTTAACAAACACTCCAAGCGAAAAAAAGGGAAATAACATAATAGGAAAAGTCACCAATAACATTGAAGTGATTGATCAATCAACTAATGAGTGAACCCCACTATTTAACACCCCCTACGCCCAACTATCTACCCTAGCTATAGTTGGGGGGCTATAGAGGGATAGGTGGAGAGTTCAACGTTGAGCAATTTAAATATGGAAGATTGTGTTGTTTTATACTAACCTTGAATACTATCACAAATCCTTATCTTTATCATATACCTAACAAAAGTTGCTTGTTGCAAAAGTTTAGCTAAATGTAAATATTTTTTTTAATTTAATTGCAAACCTAGATTTTATCAAATTAGATTTTATCAATTTGGACACTTTTAGTAGAATATGATGTCTTTTGGCCCCATGAATGTCCTTGGTTACTTTCAAGCTCATATAGATATTTTTATTTTGTAAAAACAGTTGATTTTTTCTAAAAATTGATAGCATTCTAATTCGCAGTGAAACTTTAGAAAACCACCTATCCCATTGACAACAATTCTTTTATCCTGCCTACAAATCAAGAATTATCCTATCAAACATAAAGATCCAACTAGGTTGGAAAAATTGCAATTTTCTTGAAAGAGACATAAGAATGTGGAATTACAAATACAACCCCATATCCAAGAGAAAGTCCTCTAGTTTCTTGATGTTCTAGATAGAAAGCAGACTCAAGCCCTCTTCTGGATAAATATGCTAATAGATTTTTTTCAAGATTCAAGTAATGATAGATACTTACTCTTGTTAAAAAAAGCTACAAGCTTGAATGCAAGAAAGAGCATTAGCAGGTAGTCCAAAAAGTACAAGAAAAAATTTAAAAAATACCCATTATACACGTTCCTTCTACAAAATATCATACAGATTGGAGTGGTATTCTTTATTTTGTAAAAGATGGTAGCGAGTTTGCCCGTGAATATGATAGTAGAGTGTTTCCTGATAATATAAAGAAGTGGAACTCTTCTACTAAGGAGATCTATGCTGTAAAAAACCTGTACTGAATTTTTTTTGCCGATGCATTTGAAGAAACTTATTATTATGACAGACTATACAAAATTCCTTACTTTCAAGGAGAAAGATCATGGCAAAAAATATGAAAAAGGAAAGTATGTCTAATGGCAGGACTGCAATAAGTTAAATTATGTGGTTGAGCATGTAGCAAGTCAAAAGAATAAATAGGAGTCATGCCACTACTATGATGCATCAACCAATTCCAAGTTTTGATTTTGTAAAATTAAAAATTTAAGGTTGTATGTACAAACTCAAACTCGGATGCTGAGAAAGGGGCTAATCTCTTGATACACAAGGATTTCTAGTTTGCAGATGATTGGAGAGGCCCATATTATTGCTAGAGAAAATATGAGAAAAATAATTATATACAATTATAGTTTGTAGTTTCTGGTTTTGAATGTGTGAATTTTTTCTTCGATTTTTTAGATCAAACTCCATGATCCATCATCAGGAAGACAGCAAGACAAGAGAGCAGAATTGACTGAAAAATTTTGCTCTCTTGTATTGCTCTCTTCTTGATGATGGATCATGGAACTTGATCCGAAACGTCAAAGAAAAAAATTCACGCAGTCAAAATTAGAAACTACAAACTGTAATATTATAGACTGTGAAAATCATATGATAATAAACTATATACAAACTTAACAATAGTCTTCAATTCCAACAATATACAAGTAAGACCTAATTAAAACCTAACAAATAAATATTAAAACAAATACAAATAAATTCCTAAAAAGTAATAGCCCACTTGCTATTTATTCATGAGGATGTCTATTTCTCGCAATAATACAAACTTTCCTATAATGCAAATAAATTCCTATATGGGTTTATTAAATATTGGCTTGAGTGGGAAACTTTCTTCCATCTCAAGGAATAATATTGAGGACTGAAGATGACAAGGATTGGAACACAACCTAATTCCCATAACAAGTGTCTTTTTAATCCCATAAATGAAGTTGATTTACTCAAAGAAGCAAAAGCATTGTTGGCCCCACCAAGGAATAACTAACTCTAATACTATTTCAAATAAAATCACTCTTTTAAAAGTAGATGGTTAGACTATTGAAAAATATTCCAATAAGACCTCATCATCTGCTGACCGTTCACCTAGGTTTCTAGGTTATTTTTACTTTTCCCAGTTCATTTGATGATTCTCTTATTCTATAAATTCAATGCTCCTCCCTCATTTGAAGCGTTGAGTATTAGTCTTAAGAAGTCTAAGCAAGGAGTATACTCTTCTTTTGTGCCTAAAGCAATCTAAGGAATTAAAAAAATTATTTATTAGTCATATTGTGAAAGAAGCCCTTTTTTTTAAGCATTCAACCACAGCATCCACCACTTGTATTTGTAACCCTGGGCATATTTAGTATCAACGCCTCTATCTGTCATAAAGTCTATTGTTTTGCTTAAAATATCCTGCAGACTTGTAAACCTCCTAAGAAAGTCTTTATCTTCCAAATATTTTATTGTCATGTTTCCTTTATTCTCTGTCGATTGTTGCAGTTTGACCTTACTTTTCCTCAGTATTTAGTAAAGGAGATTTTGGCAGATTTTCAGAAAGCTACTCTTGCCAATCCAAGATACCAAATCTTGGACGAATGAAAAGCTAAAGTGTATGAGCTTTCAGAATAGTCAATCAATATTTCTGGTCACAAACTAGAAATAGGAGTCACAAGTGTGGGGGCATACAATCATACAACTTGTGAATAAAAAAAAGATAAAACAGAATAATCCAAACATATGATAAAATTTTAACATGTCAAGAAAATTTCTACGAGGCAAAGATACCAGTATTCTTATTGTTAAGAGGAAAAATTACTGTTTTCACACAAGTGTTATTACAAATTGATTTGTCTTTCAAGACTACAAAGATTATATAATAATATTTAAATATCTTAAACATGACAGCCATCACCAAACTAAGAAAAAAAATTAAGAAAACATTAAATTTTCTCTTAAGAAAAAAATAAAAAATTTTAAGATAATATTTTTGCTTTATATTGTTGTCACAATCCAACAATCTCCACCGTGACAACAATTTAAACCTGATACATGCCCACGCCCATGCCCATTCATCACCTTTTTTGCAAGCCACGAGAAGTAAAACTCCATCTCAGTTTCTCTAACAATGTAGGTTTTCTAAACATGTCTACACAATTTTCTTGTGTATGAACTTTCTCAAGAGTTGTCACTCTGCCTTCATCAATAGCTTGTCTTACTAAATGGTATTTAACCACAATATGCTTGCTCCTGTTGTGATAAACTGATCTTTTTGCCAAATGGATAGAACTTTGACCATCACAAAATACATTCACCTTGTACTCACATTTTCAAACTTACACAATAGACCCTTTAACCAAATTTCCTCTTTGCATGCATGTCAAATAGCCATATACTATGCCTCGATAGTAGATAAAGCAATTGTTTTTTGAAGCTTTAGCTTACAACAAATAGGTCCCACAAAAATAAAGACATAACATGAAGTAGATCTAATTTTTTCCAAATCACTTGCAAAACTTGAATCAACATAACCACAAATTGAATTACTACAACCATTATAGGTGATACAATAATCATTTGTGCCTCTAAGATAGTAAAACACCCATTTTTTTGTTGCTCAATGCTCTCTACCTATATTTTCATATATCTACTAACAACACTAACTGCATGTGAAATTTTTAGTCTTGTACATGTCAACACATACATTAAACTTCCTACTGCACTAACATACGATACACGAAACATAAGTGTAAAATCACAAATAGGTATGTCACACTTTTGGCCAACAAAATAGTTTCTATCGAACCATTTTTGAGGGAAATATATTCACTCAAATAGGTTTCGATTGAAACTAGGTGGCACTGATGTGGAGTATGGATGGCATGTAATATTAAGTCGAGTATGTTTTGAGAAAAAAATATATCTAGTTAAAGATGTTTCGAGTGAAACATATTCGGTCGAATACATTTCAGGTGACACTTACAAATATAAAAATAATGACCATAATTGTATTGCTAGAGAAATCTCTCTGCCCTAAAAAACTGATTAAAACATTCTAGTGCATCCTTTTGGATTACTTCTATCATAGTGAATAGATGAATGCATGATATTTCAAGCATAAAATAGACAACCCTCAACTTATTTTATCAATATATACTTCTACAACTCAAAATGATATGACAATATAGTTACCTTTAATTATCACATATCTCTTGAAAATATAGTGTCACCTCTAATCATCATAAACTCTAATGACAACCTTTGTTCAACTCAAGATGATATGAGCACAATTACCAACACATATAGGTATGATAATACAACTCCCAAAAAGATAGTGCCACCTCTAACCATATCTCTTTTGACATCAATGGAAACCTTTGTTCAACAATCTTCCCCTTTGTCATTGATGGCAAACAACAAAATGGTGGCCACACACTAAGACAAATCTAATGTGTTTGGACCAAGTTCCACTTTCTCCCCTTAGAAGATATAGCATTTTGAGTTCCACTTCTCCCTCTTTGACATCAATGGAAAAGTTCAACATTGAAACACCAACTTGTGTTACACCACAACACCTGAAACTTGAAATGAGAAGACAAATAGACAATTTGAACTCATCCTCTAAACTGCAAGACCACAATTTCAAATGCAAAGAAATGTGGAGCATTCCTTTAATCCTTCCTTACTACAATAACACATTTTTCACTCTGCCAACTTTGGAAACTTCTACAGTAATTTCCAAGTTCTAAAATTAGGAACATAGTAGCTTCACACTTATCTCTATCTAACTTTTAAACCGCAAGGCCAAATCTACAAATGTGGAGGAATGTGGAGCATTCTCTAGAAGCTTCTTCATTATGACTTCCTGAGCCACTAATTGTATGAAATCCTTTCACACTTTCTTTCATTTCTTACTCAATGCTTTACATATAGAGACAAATAATACAACATTCACAACACCATAGATAACAATTACAACAAGAAGGTAAAAATACTTCAACTATCAACTTTCATCTGATACCTTGCTTAATCTGGAATCCCGGATAAACTCCCCCTAATTCCATACCACATTGCTTTTGAAAAAAATTTGCAAGACCACCAAGCCTTCTTGTGGTAGGGAGACCAAGATCCCCCTCAACCTCTACTTCCTCTTGATTCAAGAGGAGGGAGCAATAACTCCTAGCTTCTTTTGGAGAAACTCAAAATTCTCCTTACAAAATGGTTTTGTGAAAATATCTACTAATTTCTCCATAGTCTCAACGTACTCCAATTTTACCTTTATTTCTACAACCTTCTCCCTTAGAAAATGATACTTGATTGCAATATGTTTTGTCTTTGAATGCATTACTGAATCCTTTGAAATTTTTATGGCACCGTTATTATAACAAAGAATGGAAATAGGTTCATCAAACTCAATCTTCATCTCATTCAAGTTTTGTTTCATCCATAGCACCTAAGTGCAACATGAAGCTACTGCAATGTATTTTGCTTTTGTTGTAGATAAGGAAATTGAATCTTGTTTCTTACTTAACCATGATACAAGACTATCACCAAGAAAGAAAGCTCCACCACTTGTACTCTTCCTGTCATATATGTTTCCTACCCAATTTGCATTTGTGTATGCAAACAGAGTGAAATTTTCACTCTTAGGATACCACAAACCAAAGTTCATTGTAGCTTTTAGATATCTAAATATTCTCTTTACTACTTTGACATGATTTTCTTTAGGTGTTTCCTGAAATCTAGTGACCATCCCAACTACTTGCATTATATCTAGACTAGATGCAGTCACTTACAATAAACTACCAATCATGGACATATACAAAGTCTAGTTGGTCAGAGTATATTCATCATCCTTACTCAGCTTACATCCAGTAACCATAGGTGTACATACCAGTTTGCATTATTCCATCTTGATCTTATTTAACATTTCCTTTATATACTTGTTCTGGGAGATAAATATGCCTTTATCTGACTAAGCAATCTTTAAACCAAGAAAGAAAGACAATTCACTAAGCATTGACATTTCAAACTCACTATGCATTGCATTGTGAAACACCTTGTACATGTCATCACTACTTCCACCAAAGACAATATCTTCTACATAGACTACAACAATCAATAGTTGATCACCTTCTATTTTTATGTACATATTACTATCTGCACTTCATCTTTGGAACCCTTGTTATTGTAAATAGTTATCCAACTTGGAATACCAAGCTTTTGGGTCTTGTTTGAGTCCATAAAGAGCCTTCTTCAATTTGCACACATGATTTGGATTATATGAACATTGAAACCTTTTGATTGCTCAAATTAGACCTCTTCTTTTAACTATCCATTCAAAAATGTGGACTTCACATCCATCTGATATACTTTGAAATTCTTGAATGTTGAAAGAGCCAAAAACATCTTGATTGCCTCTAGTATTGCTACCGAAGCAAATGTTTCTTCAAAATCAATTACTTCAACTTGAGCATATCCTGTGTACACAAGTTTGTCTTTGTTTTGGATCACCTCTCCATCTTCATTTAGCCTGTTTCTAAAGACCCACTTGGTAATAATAACATTTTTGTCTTTAGGTCTTGGGACCAATTCCCAAGTTTCATTTTTCTTGATTTGATGTAATTCTTCCTCCATGGCTTCTATTCAACCTTTCTCTTTGCTTGCTTCTTTATAGGATTTTGGCTCTATTTTTTAGAGTAATACAAAATGCACTTGCTCATTTTCCTTTTCAATTCTCCTTCAGGTCTGAACCCCATTGTCTTTATCCCCTATAATATGGTCTTCAGAGTGATTCTTCTTAACATACTTCATTGAAGTCTCTGTAACAACCTTCTCAAATTCAACTTTTGAATCTTCATCTTTGTTGTGGATTGGTTGTTCATCATCTTGTACTTACAAAGTACCAGTAGACTATATTATTTCATCAACTCTTATATTGGAACTTTCTATATTCTTCCACCTTTTGTTATAACATCTAGATGCTTTAATTGTCATAGAATAACCAAGAAAAAAACCTTCATCGGATCCGGAGTCAAACTTACCCAAATTTTCTTCATCCCTTTTGATGTAACATTTGCTTCCAAATATCCTAATATGTCTGACTGAAGTCAATCTTCCTCTCCACAACTCATATGGTGTTTTGTTAGTCTTTTTTCTAATTTGGGCTTTGTTCAAAATATATACCACAGTTTGAATTGCTGCTCTCCAATATATATTTGGCAAGCTTGCTTGACTTAACATTGTTCTGGCCATATCTTGCACAATCTAGTTATTTCTCTTAGAAACTCCATTCTATTGCGGAGTCCTAGGAGTAGAAAATTGCCTCTAGATCCCATGTTCTTCACAAAATTCACCATATCTATCAGAAGTGAATTCTCCACCTCTATCTAATCTCAAAACTCTGATCAATTGTTCTTTCGATTTCATTCTCAAGTAGTGCCTTGAATGCTTTAAACTTCTCAAATGCTTCTTATTTCACTTTTAGAAAAGTAATCCAAGTAATTCTAGTTAATCATCAATAAGCATCATGAAATACTTGTCACCTTGTAGACCCTTTGTCCTCATAGGTCTACAAAAAATTGTATGGATTAAATCCAATGGCTTTGTTGTAGAATATTCCTTAGCAAGAAATTTGGTCTTTGTCTATTTTCCTTCATGGCATGGTTTACAATTGGTAGATTGAGGCTTCTTAATATTTGACATGTCCTAGACCATTCCTTTTGAGCTAATCTTCACAATATCATATGCAAAATTGATGTTTCCTAACCTTTTGTGACAAATCCAACTTTCCTCTTTGTGTATAGAAAAACAATTATACTCATTCAACTCACTAAGGTGATATATGTCATTGTTGGTCATACTTCCTTCCACAATCAACTAGATCTAGTATTGGATTTCTTGATTTCACAACCCTTAGAAAAAAATGAGATCTTGTAACCTTTATCACACATTTGAATTACACTTAAAATATTATGTTTTAGTCCTTCAACATACAAAACATCATGAGTCTTTTTCCTACCACCATCTAGACTCAAAGTACCTTTACCAAAAAATTTGGCAATAGAATTATTTCCAAGAGTTACAAATCCTCCATCAAATTTCTTGAAATGCATGAACTTACTTTTGTCTCTAGTCATGTGACTTGTACATCCACTGTCTATGATCCATAGATTCTTCTTCTTTTGAGCATGTAGTGTGGTCTGAGCAATCATGGATTTCTTTGTATTTTTCTCTCATGGTTTTTTCTTCCAAACTATTAGATTTAGAACTTTGAATTACTAATCCACTCCTTGTTTTTGGTAGAGGAGCAATCACAAAATTGCTTATGTAATTTCTAGCAATATTTCCAAGATTGTTTCACTTGTGACAAACGATATTGAAATTGTACAGAGGTGCAAATGCATTACTACTGACAAAGTTATTTCTTCTTACCATAACTCTTCTACAATCCATAGCCTTATGAACAAAATGACTATAATTAAAACAATAGCTAGAAAAATAATGAGTGAACCTGGTGTTGTGTCATTTTTTTCTTGAGGCTTATCTTCTAGATCTTCTACTCTTCCATTTTACTCAAATGAAATCATCATTCTACATTTTCTCATCATTGTTTGTAGTACTTTGTTCAGAATTTGCACTTTCAGAATTGTTTTCTTCTATATTTTTCTTAGTAGGCTGCATACACTATTTTGTCATCTTTTCCTTTTGTCCATCCACAAATCCAATGCCAATTTTGATATGCAAAGCATTTTGGCTATCAATAATTTGATCCAATATTTTAGTGCTCTTCCCAAAATTTATCTAAAGTTGATGATTTACTTTGTCAAGATATTTCCTTAGTGACATAATCTTTGCTTCAATATTTTCATAGTCCTTATCCCTTGATAGCAATACTTCATTCAGAACTTCTTCAATTCTTTTTGTTTCTTCTGCTTCAGTCTTCAAATCAATAATCATCTTCTCTGCTTTCTCTAGATTTAGAGATACCTTTTCTTTATCCTTCACTTCCTCTGCAATTCTCTTCTTTGGTCTCTTAATGTATTTACCAGCACAAAGCAATTCTTCCACAAGAGCTACTTCATATTCATTATTTTCATAATCCATTTCTACATCTTCTTCAATAGTTTCCATAGCCATGAACATAGCATTTTCTCTTTCATCTCCAGAGATATCTTGATCTTCTTCATCAATTGATTAACCTTCTTCATTACTAAAAAACTCTTTTGATTCCTCTAAAATTTATTTCCCTTTATTGAATACTTATTTCCATACTTTTTCTCAAAATTGTTAGAGTCCTTGTAAGGACCACTTAGCCATAAAATTTCCTACTTCACCACAATTAAAAAATTTGAAAGGTAACTTACCTTTATACTTTTTGGAACCTCTCTGTAGTTTTTTGACAAAATTTGCTTCCTATAGATCTGATCCAACATCAGAATCTATATCAAATTACTTCTTGGATACTCTCAATGCTGCCTCTTCCCTTATAGAATTTTCACTTTCAAATCTCATTTCAAAAGTAATCAAAATTCCATGCAATTCAATCATTTTTAAAATATTCAAATCTTTAGCTTCTTTAATAGAAAAAACTTTAGAATCAAACCTTCTAGGAAGAGATCTGAGTACCTTTTTCACAACCATTCTTTCCTTCAATTCCTCACCAAGACCTCTGATAGAGTTGGAAATCTCATCAACCTGGAGCAAGACAGTGGCAATTTTTTCTTCTTCCTTCATTTTCAGACTTTCAAACTGAGATCTATGAGTTTGAAGCTTTGCCTCTTTTACTTTGTCATCACCTTCATAGATGGCATACAATTTTTCCCATAGTTCCTTTGTTGTCTTACATTGCATAACTTTCACAAACTCAAAGTTATCTACAAACCACATAAATCCTAGGAGCATTATTTTCACAAGCCTTCTTTTTAGCCTAATCCCTTGGAGGATTTTTAGGAATCTCATATCCCTATATAACTAACATGCAAATTTCAATACCTAGAGCCATCAAGTATGCTTCTATTTGAACTTTCCATAATGCATAATTGGATCCATCAAAGAGTGGTGATTTATTTGTACACAATCCTTCTTGAGCCACTAAGTGTGCCATTTTGGAACAACCTTAATTTTTTAAGCTTCTTCAAAGGAACTGCTATGATACCAATTGAAGGGCACACAACCTAATAAGAGGGGGGTGAATCAGTAGATCAATTCTATTTAAAACTCTTAACTCAATCAAAATACTTAAATCATCACAACTACTAATTAAGCAACATCAAGAGCACACATTCACACAATAGGACACTAGATATATGTGGAAACCCAAGATGGGAAAAACCACAGTGAAAATAGTTGCTTGGATCTACTGTCCAAATCAAGCCTCACAAAGTAGGAATATAACAAGTGAATTTTGCAATATGAAGGTAGGCACCAATCTCCAATTGTATATGTAGGCACCAACCTATTGGAGACACCAATCCCCAATACACAGATCAATACAACAATTAGAACACTAATCCTAGCAAATTACATAGATAAAGCTTACAGATGTTCAATGCGCCTGAACACATCTCATACACTTATGAACTATCTTCAAACATTCTTCCACACTCCTTATGATCTTCTAATAATGGTGCACACTTTGAGATGCAACTCATCATGAATAAATCTAGATTCACAATCATCTCCTTGTATATTCACCACCTTCACTTCAATTATATTCCACATTATGCATCCACGCAACTGAGATATATATACATGACATTGTATTAACACTCTTCCATGTCGGCTAGAGATACACAAATAACTAGGACAACATAAGGTGGACCTAAATTCAAATTACATGAAACATGTAACAGGTCAGCCCTAAATTATTATTTTTGCCACCAAAAGAACATGATGTCATGCGTAACCATAGGAACCTTAACCAGGTCCTATCTTGAGACCACATGCTAGTTTTGAATACCACATGCTACTAGTTATTACTACATAGGCATTGAACACCAACTGGTTGATAGACACACACAAAGAACCTTCTATATCTTCAATATTTTTGCATGCTAAACATATCCTTTGAAAACTTAGGAATATGATAGAACATGTGTAGACATACTTTTCTCTCAAACTATAGAGCCAAACTCATCCTTTGAAAGAAATGTTGACCATAATTGTATTGCTAGAGAAATCTCTATGCCCTAAAAAAATTAAACTAAAACATTCTAGTGCAGCCTTTTGGATTACTTTTATCATAGTGAATAGATGAATGTGTGATATAGCAAGCATAAACAGATAACCCTAAACTTCTTTTATCAATATATACTTTTGCAACTCAAAATGATATGATAATATAGTTACCTTTAATTCTTACGTATATCTTAAAAAGATGGAGCCACCTCTAATCATCATAAACTCCAATGACAACCTTTTTTCAACTCAAAATGATATGATAGTACAATTACCAACACAAATAGGTATGATAGTAAAAATCATGAAAAGATAGTGTCACCTCTAACCATGTATCTTTTGACATCAATGACAACCTTTGTTCAACAGTTGATAGTCTATAGGTGGAAGTAGAACAAACCAAAGAAATAATTAACAATCAATATAAGCTTTCCAAGAAGCTAACACATAATTAGTAAGGATAAAAAGGATATAAATGGAATGGAGGGCACATAATAAAGAAATAACCACCTACATATATATAGAAACCCATCTAGCAAGAAAAATACTCCATCTAAGGATTTGATGTCAATTTATAGTAGAATACCATATAAGAATTCAACTAACATATCTATATCACTATATAATAATTCCACTTTCATATGCATATCTCCCTTCTATCAAATACAAGAGAATATATAATAAAACCCACCAAATCATGTTTCCTATAGGCTTAAAAAAATACATGGGAAACAATTCAAACAATATTAGTTGGATTGGATATCAATAGCCTTTGTGATGCTAGAGAATTGTATAATAGACAAATGAACCATCTAGAGACACATGTGACGAGTCCAATTAATGGCTCAATTTTGATAGGGTTTATCATATATTTGTTCTTATTACTATATACTTTAGCACGTGGTTATTGACACTCTCCATGTTATTTCCCTAAATTTATGAACCTTGGGCATGAACTTATCCTTGTGACTTGTGATAATATTAACTTGCTATGTTAATTTTACATGTGGTTGAATGAATGCTACTTTAAGGTGATTATGGCTATGCAATTGTTTTGTGTGTGCTAATTTTATTATGAAAGTTTACATTAAGATGCAAATATGAATGAAGCCTGCAAAGTGGAAGAAGTTCCTGCCAGTTGGTCGGTTGCTAAGGAATTCAAAAAGATGGTCATTAAAGAGGTCAATGGAGGGAAACTTCCAATGGAGGGAAAACTCCCAATGAAGTTGTAACTTACCTTTTAAATGATCATGTTTGTTAGTTGATAAAATCTAGGAAGTGTTGTTGTGTTGGATCCTTGTTGAGGCAAGTCTGCTTTGAATAAATCTGGTGCATGCATAACTTCCTCCCTCTTTTCCATGTTTTCAATAAATGGCATCCTCCTATTATGTTGGAGTCGACTTCCTAGTTAGTTAGGGTTAATTAGAAGCTTTTCCCTCTATAAATAATGGTCAGATGCCCCTTTTCATAAGGTTGGATGCTCTGAGATTGTACTTGCATTTTCAGTTTCAAGTAATATAGTCATATTGTTGATATGATGTAATCATGTTTTCAAGGAATAAAATGATATTCTGATTTGCTACATCTGAGTTAGCTTAGGGAAGACTCATTCAAGGGGGCCCACTTGGTGAGAATTCCACCCATTTAGTTTAATAGTTATTTTTCTATTCAGTAATTAGTTTCGGTCTCAGGAGTTATCTGTTCCTATAGCCATTGAAACTCTATTATGTGATTGTTCCTGCAGCCAATGCAGACACAATAACTTCATGTCTATTTGCTAAGATTTCTATTTATGTCATCCATTCCAGTTCAGTTGTTGATGCTCGGTTTCATTTTTGATTCATGCTCAATACTTATGTTAATCTCTTTCCAACATTTTGTTTCAGTATTGTTCCTTTTCTAGTTATAGGTTAAGGGTGACTACAGTTGAGTCCTATTGCATAGACAATGCTAACCCATTTCAAGTTTACATCCTTGGGTTGACAATGAAATGAACCTTCATGATGAGCAAGATAACTACTTAGTGAAAATTTCTAATCTCTAAGTTGCAACTTTAAGGGCTTAATTATTGAACCATTAGAGGAGGCCAACATTTTTGGCATCGTTGCCAGGGATGGTGTCAAACTAGGCAGTTCTTTGGAGTCATTTCTAGTTTATTTCTTGTTTTAGTATCTCTAAAGTTTTTTCTTAGTATACCCTTCATTTGAAAAGTAATGATCTATTATTCTTTCACCAATTCTTTGTGTGAGTTGGCTGATACTGAGTTAATATTGCATGCATAGAGGCAGGAGAAGAGATGCTCATGGGAGATTTCTTCCTAATGACCCTAATCCTAATAACTAGCTAGTTGAGTTTCAAAATCTTCCAAGAGACAAAGAAGAAGAGGATGCAAATCCTTTTGCCGATGCATTCCCTAATTTGACTAGTTCTAAAACTTCCTCTGAAGACCAAGCTGCCCAAAACTTGATTTAGAATCCATTTGTTTTGGCACTCCATCAAACAGATATGGCTGGTACAAATCTAATTAGACCTAACCAACCATCTTTTCCATTTCCTATCACTCACCAGAATGAAGTTGATAATCTCAAGAACATTCCTACTTTAGTTCTTCCTAAGTTCTATGGGCTTGTCACAAAAGAACCTAACGCTTTCTTGTTTGAGTTTGATATCCTCTGCAGAAGCTATGACTATACTACTGATGCTCATAGGCTTAAATTTTTTCCTACCACCCTAAAAGAAGCTGCATTAAGATGGTTTATGAGCTTAGGTAGGAATACTGTAGAGACTTGGGATGATATGAAAACAAAGCTTCTTGAGAAGTATAAAGAATATTGTAGGGGTAGTGATATGAGAGGAGATGATATCTTAAGGATGCAACAAAAGGAAGATGAAAGTTTGGAGGACTATATTTCAAGGTTTCTATTTTTCCTGCAAAAATCTCAACATCATGCACTCAATGAGGAGTCTCAAAAGTTGCTCTTCCTTAGAGGGATCAGTGAAAGTTTCATTGATGCTTTGGACCTATTTGGAGGAGGAGATATCACCCAAGTTCCCTAGGATGATATTAAGAAGATATGCCAGAATTACTCCAAGGTAGCTCTAAAGAAAGGACAAGGTTACCAATCCTCTATGGGTACTTCCTCCACCAACATAGTTTCAAGGATGGAAATCATTCATTTGCTAGCAGATTTCAAGCAGGATATCATAAACAATATGGCTACTCAGCTAGACACTCTTCAAGAAAAGAAGAAACAAGAGGAGGTAGAGGCAATGTTGGCAGAATATTGTCCTCATTGTAGACAAAAGAAGAAGGATTGCAGATGCAAAATGGTAGCCAACATTGATAGCAATCAGATTCCACCAGAATTCAAGCTAGTTCAGGTTGATGATGATTAGGTTTTCTACATTGCACAAAGAAGACCATGGGCTCTAAGAAAGGTATGCCACCAGATCCATTATCTTTTAGTAGACCTTATTTCAATTCTTATGCACCTGGTAATCAATGGAAACCCCCATACCCATCCAACTATGGAGGATATCCACCTCAGCCTTGGAACAACCCTCCAAAAACCTGGCCCACCTTGGTGGCGATAATTCTAGGAAATTAGGCAAATACTCTAGAAGCTGGCAATAGGCATCCCAATGGGGAGGGACAACAATGGCCCAAGCCGGAAACTAGTTACATGCATTACACCTCCCACGACCTCCAACAACACGCCATAATGCCTCACTCCTACCCCAGCTCCAAATTCTAGCACACTAAACTTCCTCAATTACGAGCTCAGCCACCGCCCAAATATCTGACCTGGCCGGTAGCTAGTCTACTCTATAGATCCTAATCAATTTGCATATGTTGTGAGTGATATTCATCTGCATTAGGAACCACTTTGCCAACTCCTTCCATCCTATCATCACGAGCTTCCCTGTGGAAGAAGAGGAGAATCGAATGTCCTATTCAATCAAGTATGCCTAAGAATCCTGAACCAGTTCAGTAGTCTGATCAAGACCCACTATTTCCTCAAAGGTTAGAAGTTGTTAAACAAAAGGAAGAGAAGGAAGAAACAACCTTTGATATTTTGGATCAGTTGAAACACATATGTGTTAAGATACCTTTGTTCTAGGCCATAAAATATGTCCCATATATAGCAAGGCAATCAAGGAAGCATGTCTCAAAAAGCTAGGGAGGAAAAAG
Source organism: Sequoia sempervirens (assembly GCA_007258455.2). Classification (NCBI taxonomy): domain Eukaryota; kingdom Viridiplantae; phylum Streptophyta; class Pinopsida; order Cupressales; family Cupressaceae; genus Sequoia; species Sequoia sempervirens. The sequence continues at coordinate 21,217 of VDFB02365786.1, read as the reverse complement.
AAAGACCCCACTACCGTTCATGTGGTGGGATAGTTGGTAGATATCATGCTTGGGAAAGTTATTGTTCCTAAATATACTGAACCAGGTAGTCTTGTGGTAGGATTCATTATAAATGGAATCCAAATAAAGAATGCTCTAATAGACTTCAGAGCAATGATCAATGTGATGACTAAGGATATCCTGCAGCAACTGAATGTTGCAAATATGAGACCTACTCCTACTACCCTGCAGCTTGTTGATATTTCCACTCTCAAACGAGATGGTATAGTAAAAAACCTTTTTGTACTCTAGACTCTTGGGAGTACCCAATAGAGTTCATGATCCTTTCCCCTAAAGCTACATTAGGAGGGTATCCCATTATTCTAGGTAGGTTGTGGTTAGCTACAACAAATGCTTACATTGGATGTCGATCAGGGGACATGACTATTTCTTATGGGAGAAGCACTAAGAATTTTTTTCTCTACCCTCCTACTCAACCATCTCATGATATGGATAACCCCATATGGCCACATGTTGGAGAAGAGGCCAAGGAATTCAATTCAATGGAACAACTCATGATGATCAACGAAATTCCTTTTACGGCTTCAGGAAGAAGAAGAAATCTTATCTCATATAATTCAAAACTATTGTGAAGTGCATGAAGAATCATCCACTCGTGAATCTACTTCTGCATGTCCATTGCAAACACTTCTACCTGCTTCTCCTACACTTGAATTTCCTGCAGGAACAAATATGATTCATACATTGTTGCCACATGAGTTAAAAATGCCAAGCATCAGTGAAACAACCATGATTGAGTTGACCACATGTACAAGTTTAAAAAGGGAAACATTTGAATATTAACAGCAAGTTGAGTCAAGAGCAATAGTTGTCCCTGACAAACCTCTTGATGTTGCATTAGCATACATTTGCATGGGACTACCATGACATGAAAGGATTAGATCCCAAACTCTATACTCATAGGATCTATATCAGAGATGACTGCACACCAGTAAGGCACCCACAAAGGAGAATCAACCCTGCATTGAGGGAGATTGTAAAAGGGGAATTACAAAATTTATTGGATGCAAGATTTATCTACCCTATCTCAGACAACCAATGGGTGTCCCTATTGGTAATTGTGCCTAAAAAGGGAGGTAAATGGAGAGTTTGTGTTGACTATAGAGAACTAAACTTTTCCACCAAAAAGGATCATTTTCCCCTTCCTTTTATAGACCAAGTATTGGATTCACTTGCTGGAAAGCAGTATTTTTCTTTCCTATATGGATTCAGTGGTTATAATCAAACATAGATTGCACCTAAGGATCAAGATAATAACTTTTACCTTGTCCTTGGGGGACTTATGCCTATTCAATACTCCCATTTGGTTTATGTAATGCACCTACAACCTTTCAAAGAGTAGTTATTAGTATATTTTCAGATATCTCACATGATTGTATGGAGATCTACATGGATGATTTTACTACTTATGGTGTTGATTTTGTAGAAGCATTAGAAAACCTAAGAAAGTTTTGTAGAGATGTGAGGACCATAATTTGTCCTTGAATAGTGAGAAATGCTTTATGATGATGCAGGAAGGAGTAGTCCTTGGCCATTATATCTCTCAAAAAGGAATTCAAGTGGACCCAACCAAGATTGAGGTGATTACCAATCTTCCTATTCCTACCAAGAAAAAAGATGTTAGAAGTTTCCTGGGACATGCAAGATACTATAGGTGCTTCATAAAATATTTTAGTAAGATGGCAGCACCACTTTATAATCTTCTAACTAAATATGTTGAGTTCCAGTGGATAGAGGATTGTGACAAAGCATTCTCTGATTTAAAAACCTTAACCCATGCTCCTATGCTCAAAGGACCTAATTGGGAACTCCCTTTCTATATTCACAAATACATCGATTATGCTATAGGGGATTATGCTATAATTATTCAATATGGGACCACCCAACAAATAACTACAATGGATATATAGGTATTCTTATGTGGTTGGATTCTATAGTATATAAAATAAGAAGAAAATATGGTGGACCACCACTAACACATGACTTTAAGATAATTTTATGATTTTTTTCTTGAAGCACCACCAAAACCCGAAACAATAAGATTAATTTCTACCTTCATCATAGATTCAATCATGCAGCTCTAGAATAGTATCTAGTTAACCACATGCTTATATAGTGAGGAAGAAATTAAAATTCAAGCTCAAGGGGGTTAAACATAAGAGAATACTAATATGGCACCTAATACATAAACTTATCCTCCTCCTACTTCGTCATAACATGCAACATAACCATCTCTACCTCAAGCTTCAACTATATATGTAGGTCCAACTAAATATCCAACTAGAACACAACAATATGGGGCTAAAGAGAAATTTGATTAGGCTCCTCTTGAAGGTCATATGGAAGAAAATAAGGACCTAGCTACAACATTATACATGAAACCTACAAAAGAGAAATATGAGTTTGCTAAGGAAATTGCTAAGAAAGATGAATCTAGTCAATAGGAAGTGATATTATATGAAAAGATAGAGGAGATTATAATAGAAGATGTGTAGATAGAATATAAAAGAAATTAAGTCATGTGAAAATCTATCTTCTCTAGAGAGGACTCTAACACAAGTGTTGACTTATTCTCCTTATATATCTCCTACCTTACAAGAGTTAGTACGATCAAGAAGATCTTCTCCTGGACACCACTTAGTCCAGGTCACCTTATGCTCCACCTAGTCCTCTACATCAAACTTCTTCACCAACTTCCTCATCTTAAAATAAAGTATGAATAACTATTCAATATGGGACCACCCAACAAATAATTGCAATGGATATAGGTATGCTTATGTGGTTGGATTCTATAGTGTAGAAAAGAAGGAAATATGGTGGACCACCACTAATGACTTTAAGGTAGTTATGATTTTGTTCAAAGCACCACCAAAACCTAAAATAGTAAGAGTAATTTCTACCTTCATCATAGATTCAATCATGGATGTAACGCCCTACCATGCAAACCCCAAAGGACAACTAATTAACTAACAATGATATGGCCCCTGTGCAAGCGAGTGTGAGCAGGAACCATAGACACATAATAATAAAAGACATTCACTCAACAAGAAGCTTCCAAACAAGTATGGCTCCTGTGCGAGCGAGTGCGAGCGGGAAAGGGCGTTTGAATTTTTCTGATGGCTCTGAGGATGGAGAGTCTAATTCAAAGGATGATGGTGGTGGTACAGGGCTTCTTGGTGGCTGGAAACTTCATCTTGGAATGCTAGGCTTGTGTTTGGCGTTCCTCTGGTCGCCCCCTTGCTCTAGGGCTTCTTTTTCCGTTGTGTTATGGTCTGTGGATGTTGGTTTCTTGTCGTTGGCTCCTGTCTGTGGTCGACGTTGGCCTTGTGCTTTGGTTTGTGCTTAGTGGAGGCTTTGTTCATCAAGCATGTTGTGGTTGGTTGTTGTGCATTGTGGAGATGGGCCCTTCCCTATGTTTGTTGTTGTCCTCTTGGTCTGTTTTGTGCAGTTGTCTCTCCTGGTGCGGGTTATGGTTGTGGTTCTGCCTCATGTGTTCCTTCTTTATTCTTCTTCTCTGCCTTTTAACCTCTCTTTGGCTAGATGTTTTGCTTGGACTCGTGTGTCTGGTTACTGCCCTGCTAGTTTGTGCCTGGTCTAGCTCAGGTTTTGGTGCTATGAGTTGGTTGTTGGTTCTTGGATTGGGTGTGCTTCATTGTGGTTGCTTTCTCTAGAGAGCTTGAGGGGTGATTTCGCCCAGCTTTTTGAATCCTTTGTCTATTTTATGGATGGTCTTTGGCCTTCGAGACTATGGTTACTACCCTATCTGGGGTTGTTGGCCATGGGATTTTTTTTATCCCCTTGGTGCTGATTTTTGGAAGGTGGCTCTCGATGTCTAGTTCCTTTTCTAGTTGGTCCTCTTTCTCTATTGGTTTGAGGATTTGGGGTTTTCCTTGTTTTTCCTTGGGTGGTTATGGAGACCCTGTTCTTCATTATGGCTTGGTTCATGCCTCGGGTTGACTCCCTTGTTCATGGAAGTTGTTGTTTGCTTCGTGTTTGGGGTCGGATGGTGGAGGGGTCTCTGCCCTGGATTCTTTGCTTTGCAATCGGTCCTCAAGGGAGTTGTGGACTCCCTTGTTTCTGTGCTTGGATGGTGCTCTGTCTTGATTAAGGTAAATGTTGTTTCGTAGGCTATTTGTGAAAAGATTAATATGGTGTATGAGGAAATCTTAAATGTCCTCCTTGTTGGAAGGGTGCCCCCCTCTGTTGGTTTGTTGATGAATTTCAAAGGTGTTGAGTACACTCTAGCTCTGCATCCTTCTTTGTTAATGTTCTTCAATGGTGTTGGGAACACACAATTATTGTCTATTTTAGAAGAGATGGTTTCTGAGTTTATGGATTTTAAGCTTTTAAGGGCTTTGTTAGTTGAATCTTTGGTTGCTCAGACTCCTATTGGGGCTGGTTTGAAAGCTTTTTCAGGGAAGTTTTTTGTGTTGCTTGAGGATGCCTTTGTGGGTTTGTTTCATGGTATATCTACTTTTCTTTTGCAAGGCTTGCAGATGTCTCCATTGGTTGGGTTGCTTCCTAAGTTTTTGTTGAAGGCCCAGGTGCTCTTGTTTCCCATGGTTACTATGTGTATTCTATGTACGGGGGTGTCTTCTACCTTCCAGGCTCTTCAAATGGTGTCTCCTATTGAGGTGGAGTCCTATCCTTTTGAGGTGGAGACCTCTCCTATGGAGATGGAGAAAGGTTTTGAGAGTGGGTTGGCTTGCTTATGCTTCTTCAGCAAGTCTTCTCCATTACAAATCCATTTGAGGTGGAGACCACTCCTTTCAAGGTGGATTTTGGGTATGTTGGAGACTCTTTGTTGTAGTGGACAGAGTTATTATAGTAACTTCTCCTATAGAGGCGGAGAGGTAAGTTGGATGACGAAGATTATTTGCTTCTTCAACTCTTTTGTTGTGTTCAAATTTTATTTGGAATCTCTAAGATTTAAGAGTGTTGTGAGATGTTTGTCTCATGATCTATTGATTTTAATTTTTTTTTAAATCTATAATTTTTGGGTGGAATTTTGAGTTGTTTTGTCCACCCTTGGGGGTTTTGGTGATTGCATGTGATGTTGTTGCGTTGTGGATGGTTGTTTGGCCTGTTTAGTTAGTTATGAGGTGGAGTCATGTGGTGGAAGATTATGAAGGTTACCAATGGAATCATGCATCGTGTCAAGTTGGGTGTGGCCTTAGGACTTATCTTTATGATCTTCTTATATGGCTACTCTGAATCTGCTAGTGCTTAGTTTTATTATCCCAGACTTCTATATCATGATAGCAATGCTATGGTTTCGTACCTATTGTACTTTGGTTGACCTCATAAATGGTTTGCATACTATTTTGGGGATCAGTTTGGGGATTTTTTTTTATTATGTTCATGATGGTTTTGTGGTTGCAATTTTGGTTACTTGGCTTGCGTGTTATTTTGATGTTGTTTTCTAGTTGGGGCTAGTGTTGTTCTTCCTAGTCTGTTTCTTTGTTTACTATTCTGGCTTTGTAACCACGGGATCAGGGCCCTTTCCATGCTTATCTAATCAAAAACTAACAATGATAGCACATTTTTTTTAATTAAAATTAACATAACATAAGATGTGCACTAACATATAACACCTATAATGAAACTATACATTTACATTATCTAACTACGTCCTCTAGGGTAAACATGACTGCATTACTTAACATAATCCCAACACATAACGATGATTACAAATCGCAAGTTTACATCATAATCCATTATGTCAAATAAGTAAACAATGTTCATACATCCATTACATTACATCAATGATAACATCCACAAGTGAACACATGATATGATAAAAATATATATAAAAACATTACATTTATTAAAGATTTTACATCGTTATAGGATTACAAATGCACAACAGTGCTTCCCAACACAAAGTGGGAATGATACATCAACTACAAAGGGTAGTACAACTATAATGTGTATAATGCAATAGAAACCTGGTGAAGCTCTTGATACACTACAAAGGTACAACTTCATGCATCACGAACTCTGACTAGGAACCCAATGGGGTGCATAGCATGTTCCACCCAACCATGTGGACCCTAAGGCCCACCCCTGTGCTAGGAGATGACAAGAAGGACCCACAACATAAAACAGTCAAGCAAAAGGCTACAAGACTCCACAACCAAGAGCAACAACTAACATAAATAACAACTACATCAAGAACGAATGCCTCCAGAGGCCCACAAAGGAAAAGGGAACAATAAGGACACTATAGGAAGAGTGTCATTGCATGGCCCTAGCATGGGTTACCCTGGATGCCTCTCACTAGACGTCGGCCCCCATCTATGGTTACCCTGGTTTCCTCTCACCAGGTGTCGACCCCATAGGGTGGCACATGTGGGACCACTTACCTTTCGTACGGACAAGGTAATGATCTTGCCGACCAGGCCTTCTCAGCCCATCCTTAGCTTTCCAAAGCACTATAGGCATGGGCGAGGCATCATACTTATTTTTTTAATGTGAACCTACCCAAACCCACTAATTAATTTATTAGGTTATCACTTGTTAAGAAAACTCTTCCATGGGTTACCCAAGCTTCCCCTTTGTGCATTGGCCCCCATGAAGAGCCACTCTCCCTATTAGCATAAAAAAAACATGACTTCAAAGGGTGTACCAAATCACGGAAACCAAGTACATATGTGAGGCATGAACCTTCTCACCCAAAAGCCACATCAAAAGGAAAAACCATGGTACAAGGTAACACCCACAAGAGCTCAAAATTAGGAATAAGACCAAATGATTCACAAAGATCCAACCATGGAAATCCAACATAATGCAAGTTTCCCCATTACCTTTAGAAGCCTAAAAATCCAACTACCCATAACTTCCAACTGAGAGTAACTCAAACACCATGGGTTCCCAACAATCCCAAAACATGACTACAAGCAAGTCATCACATAAAATCCCTTAATTCAAAAATTGACACAAGGAGAGTCCCACAACATGGAACCATAAAACAAAATCAACCACCACAAATATAATAGCAATCCATTATTTCACAACTCAATCCAAAAGTCAACCCAATTAACTCAATTATCACAATCACTTACAATAATCAATAGTGCAACAACACATCTGTGCATTCAAGAGGAACCATTATTTGCATAATTCCTAAACTCATTTCCTAAACACCAACATAATCAACTCAATGCAAAATCAACCGCAAAAACCAAAAATATTCTTAGTAACCATTTGGGCACAAACGGGCTCCCTCCAAAAACAATAACTCAAAATCATCGCAATACCAACATTTACCACTATAACCAATGGCAAAGTCAACCAACACTGCAACATGATTGTACATCGACAAGCAATAACATTTCAGCCATGAACTCAACCTAAAGATTGCAATAAAAATTGACATAAAATAGATTACTCACTTGATCAAATTAAAGATTGTGTAACAATATTTCAAGGTGACTCTATTATCAATGAAACAATCATTTGAAAACCCTAGTATTACAATTTCAACTATAAAATAATGTTACAATGACCCTATCGTAATTTCCTATTTCACATAACAAGATTCAAAGACATAGACATAAATATAAAAGTATCTAATACCTATTTACTAATTAATCTACAAAGAGGAATTCAAATTCAATAGTATCGCAAAATTCATATATGTAATTAAAACAAAATATTTTCATTCTATTTAGTTTACAACTCATTTATCAAATCTTCCAAATATCTAAATATAGCATATCAACCTTCTCTTATTTGATTTTTTTCTATTTTTTCTTATCTACATAATCAAAAAATCCCAAATCTCTTTTGATTCTCTACAGATGTATATGTAATTCACTTACCTACTTGATCAATCAATCACATAGGTAGAAATATTCTTAATTAAATCATTTCATTTCCACATTGATAAACACACCCTTCCACAATGCATAATGCATATGAAAAGATATATCCACACACACACACACACACACACACATATATAAATGTATCCATATTTATTTATCTCTCTATAAAGTCCCTAGTGGATTTACGATGCAAAAATGTGCATAGATAAATTGTAATCTATACGTTGATCAAATGTCACATAATGTCCCCATTTCATATTTAATTCCCTCATCTTTGTCCTCCTATCCAAGTTCCTTACTTGAATATTTTCCCACAAAATAATATGTATATGTACACACACACAGTTATCATAGTTAATATTTCCCTTTTGACTTAATTTATTTGCTCACTTAATTCACTAATTCCCTTATGATATAATTATCATGCAATATTATATAATGTTAGATTTCCTTTTTCTACTTTTCTATAAAATTAATATTTAAGATATAAATTAATTCATCCTTATATCAATATAATTACTACTAAAAGAAAAACATATATAAAGAAATTAGTCTTAAAAATATATATTTATTTCAAATTAAGCTCATGCAGATATAATTACTTTTTAAATGGAAGTGTACTTAACTAGTCTTAAAGAATATATTAAATTACCTTAAAATCTGAAAAGTAACTTTTATATTAGCACAACACATGCCATTTATAAATTTCCTAAATTTAAACCATGAAACTTCCTCACTGAAAGCTTTTATATTATTGTTACTTAATTTTTTTTTGTCTTTTCATGTTTTTCTTTCAACCTAGAAGCAATGTATACATCTCATCTAAAGATTAGATAAGAATCTCATGCCTAATAAGTAGGAGTAACCGATGCAGAAAGAAATGAAGGAGATTACACTCAACATGAGCCTAAATAAATGATTCGTGTATACTTCTCTCATCAGTAACCTTTATTGCATTACAAATCTAGTTGATCATTAAGGGTTCAAGGAAATAGACTCGCAACTTGAGTACCAAATAGAGGAAACAAAGAATCGTATGTCAAGTTTAACTATGGCCAAAAGGAGGAAATCGCAGAAGATAAAATCGTAATACACCATGGATATAGGCGGCGATTACCAAGCATGAAGTTTTATGCAAGCACAGGGTACCAAATTCCTAAAGAGTCAAATGTGAATCATACAGCAAGGAGTGAAATTTGTTTGCTATACGAAGAAAATAACATAGTCACCAAAATGCAATCACTACTCTAAGAATTGGATCTTTAATCATAGACGGGAGAAAGGAAAATGTCAAATACCAAATTCAAGCAAAGAGCAGACCGAACTCAGATATAAGGTGCATTAACAAAATGGAGTTCACCCCAGACAGATTCTACTAGGGATGCCAACTCTTATGCAGATGTTTATGGCAGTTATAAAGAGTGAAAACGCCATACACCAAAAGAGTTTCTCAAAAAGGCTCGACAGATATGATTTCCAACATCCGTCCTACCTACGCTAAAACGAAGACTTGGAATAGCACATTTACCCCCACCATATTTTAAAGTTAGCTATGCATAAATCAAAGCAAGCAATAATTGACAAAAACCCTCTAAAGGTTTATCGAATGATCTGATATGATTGAGAATAACGCAATGCGCCTGGAAGACTAGGCTAATGAAGGAAGTACAGGTACTATTCGAAACATCGATCTTGATATGATTAAAGTGGTTTCCAATGATTCGCGCCAAAAGGGGCTGGAATGAAACAGTAAAGAAAAGATAGTAGAGACGCATCTAACATTGATGCTACGTTCTAAATTCCAAATTCCAAGCATATAACAATACTAACCCTGTTACACTAGTCGAATGCAACACAATACCAAGGTGAAATCTCCAAAGCAAAAACGAAGGATTTACTATCATTGCAAAACTAAAATACAATGATTGCCGTATCTTTACATAAGAACGCTTTCTATTAATTATTTTTGAACAGAAATAAAATAAATGGAAAACCCCAATTCAAACAAATTCTTTCAAACAGCTATTCGTTTCCAATCATAGAAGTAGATTTTGAAAGAGTAAGGGACTTGGATCCAGATGATGGAGAAGGAGTGTTGAAAACAGGCTTTATCACAGCAACAATCATCTTCCCTCCAAGCTTTGATCCACCTTCAGAACTTATTTTCACGCTTCGAGCCCCAAATTTTTAATTCAAAACCTGTCTATCCTAAAAACATTTTGCAGAGCCCAATAATTTCATTCAAAAGCCAGAAATCAACTGATACGCCTTTTTTCCCAAAATTGAGCATTCTTAAGAACAAGGAAAAAGATTAGTTTTAGAAAATAAAAATCAAAGGATTGTCACTTAAAAAGACAAGTTTCCTTTTTGCAATCCGTTCGGAGCTATGCATGTGCTTGAACTCGTCTTTTTCCATATTGAACTTGCTTTTACATCTCATTCAAAAATCTTATCTACTTTATTTATTTAAAATCACATTATTTTTCCATATTTAAATAATTATCCATGATAATAAATTATCAATTTAATACAATACTTTTTACAAAGCAATTTAATTTATTTATTTAATAATAAACCATTTACTTTCCATTTCACAAAAAATTGATTTATTGAATTATTTATTTTTAATTCTTAAATTTATTTAAATTACTTTGTAAACAAATTTTAATTTAATTAAGTGATTAAACAAGGCCTTTTAAAATATTAAGTTCACCACATAATTCAATAACATATTAAACAATGAAATCAACATGACATCACAAATAAACACTTACTCGGATGTTAAGGAAGGCCAATATGGAGGGACACTACAATGGAGCTCTAGAATAGTATCTAGTTAACCACACCACTATAATATGATAAGGAAGAAAGACACATGCAAATAGTGGATGATCTAATAATGAAATAAATATTAGGCATAACACATGGGAGGTAGAAAAGAAAAGTATCCAAAGGGTCATATCCAATATCATGGGATGCATGAATAAATATAAAAAAATAAGGAAGAAATAAAGACCCAATTAGGCGAGTTAACGATATTTAATACCTTTAAATGGGACCATATATTCCATTGCACCCACACTTACTCTAAAATATTGAAAGCAATGATCAAAATGCAAAGTGTAGTACAAGAAAATAGGGCATGAACATGTGTAGAAATAGATAAATATTTAATATATAATATTTAAGCATGTGTCAGGAAAAGAACATGTAGATCTTTAAGAATCAATAATATTTAAGGTTTAAGGTTTAAGGTTTAGGAGTCTAGGATATATATAAGAAACTATCACAAGTCCTTAATAAAACTATAATTTATTTTGAGCATTACAACTTTAATACTTAATTATTATTTATTTATGTATATATATAATACATTCTAAATTCCTAATTTATATGTGTAGATCAAACTCAAATTATAATATTTAAGGAAAGTAAATAGGGTTATGGTTTAGCGTTTAAGACTTAGGCTTTAGGACTAGGGATGTTTCGAGGATAGTCAAATTACGCATGTCTCCATTAGGGGAGAGTCCTAGATAGGACCTAGGGTTTATCATATCTAGATGCACTTGGAAAGTAAGGTACAAAAATATAGTTGAAAGGAATTTGATTAGTTAATTTCTAAGTGGACTTGATAATTTAGCCAAAACATCTAATCATAGATTTAGCTCAATAATATTTAGTGTTTAGGATTTAGAGTTTCTAGGGTAAATAGATTTTAGGATTTATCTATCTTTATTTGTTAATAATAAGTGCCTTCAACAACAACTAATCTAGTGGGATACTCTTATCCATCGCCATCTATCATTGATTGTGTCAATTTGCATTTTAGTTGTGTGCATCTTAATAGATAGTAATCTACATTTTTTGTTTTATTAGGATCTGCAACCTCAAAAAAATACCTCATGTACCACAAATATACACATGTGCATGAGAGCTAACAAATTATTTAAATATTTATCACTTGACTTAGTTAGAATATATAAATAAATTATACTAAAATAATTTAAATACATTTGAAATTTACCTGTAAAAAATAAATCAGATACACATTCCTAACTAGTTGAATATAGAGGATCATGGACATCTATAATGTCGCTATCTTCATAAGGAGGTATTTATACTAATTGTTTCATTTCCCATTGTGAAATATATCCATCTCAAATATTCTCACATTGTAGAGTATTTGCATTATTCTCAACACAATCAACATAAAAACATGAATTTTATCTCACTTGAATAACAAGAGGCTTGTTATGTCTTGTAGTTATCACTTGATGCAAACTTCTAATACCAATAATTGTTAGAAAATTATAAGGATTTGAACGATCAATATCTATAAATATAAAAAATGTTTGATATTAAATTTTAAGTATTCAATTAAGAATTTTGTATTCAGTTCATGTACTCAATATAAATAAAGTTTTAAATAACAATTTCAATTTACCTTTTGTAGTGCCCCTCTATTCTCACCGTGGATGTTGTAACATCCTGCTACACAACCCCGAAGGGTAAGAGCCAAAAAAGGACAAGATAAATTTTTTTTTATAACATAAAGAATAACTTACACAAAAATTAGATTACAATACAGTATATAGACAACTTACATGGCCAAGCATGGTCAAACACAACCCAAAGGAGAGGACTAATCCACCCTCCAGAGAAAATCCAAACAGGAGCAAACATAATAGCTCTAGAAACCTTGCTCCGGAACTTACTACTCCGGAACTTTCAGCTACGGAACTTCTTGCTCTGAAACTTCGTGTTGCTCCGGAACCTCTGCTCTGAAACCTTCTTGCTCTGGAACATTCTGCACTACTCCGGAACTTTCTGCACTGCTCCGGAACTTTAACAACACTACTCTGGAACTTCTGCACTGCTCTGGAACTTATGGAGCATTGCTCTGGAACTTTCTGCACTGCTCTGGAACTTCTCTGCTCCGGAACCTTTGGCAGCACTGACACAGAACAATACACAGGAAGCGGCAATGTGCTGGAACTTTTGCAAACTAAAACATGAAGGAATTATACAACCAAAACTCAAATTTTGCATGGAAACTATTGAAGAAAAAGCCATTATGATCATCATAATACAAGCGAGTCCGATACCAACATCGGAACTCATAAACCAAAATAAAACATCACATTTCTTCTCATTAATTTATATGATTACATCTTTTCTCTCAAAAGAGTACAATATACATAAAGGAATATATATATGAGCAGAAAGGCATACCAATAAATAAAATGCATCAGCATATAAGACAAGTACAAGAGAGATCGGCTCCAACTGGTGCTCCAAAACCTGTACATCGGTCCCCAATGGCGGTGGCAACGCCTCCCTACCATGTAGACTCAAAAGAGGCCACCCCACCGTGCTCGGAGGCAATCATAAGGCCCAAGCAGAAAAATCAAAGCAAGGAAAACATAAGGCCAATACTCACATCAGGCACAGAGAAAATACATAATACAATGCATTAAGGCCAATATCACAACACGAATATTCTCAAACGATAATATGTCGAGTACTACTCATAACTACTAAGGTACGAGGCATGAGAGTATAGACCAGATGGAATGTCATCGTGTGTGCTCAAAGGGATGGCACCACACAGAACTAGGTACACCTCTCATACAGACGAGGAGACTCAATCATGCCCGTATCAACGCCTTGTAGATGGATAACTCAACGCCCTACAAACGGATAGGCCTTCTCGTTTAACCAAATGAGGAATCCAAAAGCAAATATGAAACAATGAAAAAGCCATTGAAATCCATCATAAAAACCATGTAAAACAGCCAAGCAAACACTGTTGTTAAATCATTTAAATAGTTGATCAAATCCACTAACAAATAGCTCAAATACCATCCAACATTCATCATTAACTTAATTAAAGATTCAAATCACATAATCAGTATAAACCTCATTTAATCATCCCAAAAATCATATTTAAATCAGACAAAAATCTACCAAGTGGCAGTGGAACAAAACATAATTTCAGCTAACGTGCAAACGCATGAAAATGGGGCATAAAATTTCCATAAAAGATAAAAATGCCCAGATCTAAAATAGGACAACAATTCAGTTCATATTTTGACGTTTCCAATTGAATTCCTCTTTTATTATTTTATTTTATGACCCAAAATAGGGTGTTGTTCAGAAAAAACGCCATTTTATGCATGGCTAGGCAAAAATCATGAAAAATGAAAATGCCCAGATTAAAAATCGAACGAAAACCCAATTCATACTTTGACGTATTTACATGGAATCCAATTTTATTTTACATTTTTATCAAACGGTTAAATAGCAGTATAAAGAAAACGTCATTTAACAAGAAGGCACAAATTTTGGGCAAAAATGAAAGTGCCCAGAATTAAAATATGTCAAAGACCCAGTTAATATCTTGGTATTTCTACATGGAATCCACTCTTAAAATTCATTTTTATCAAGAGGGTAATGAGCAGCAATAAAAAAAAACATGTTTTTTTCTGACAAATTGGGCAAATGAGAAAAAAAAATAAGAAAGAGCCCATAAACAAAGATTTTTCCCATCAACCCATTTCACATTTGCTGGAGATTTACAAAAATCAGTCATACAAAACGCTACAAAGCAGCAATAACCAATTTAAACAATCCATCATTCAATTCCAAGCATTACAAAAAAAAAAGAAATAAAGGAGTTCCTCAAATTTTTCATGAGATAGAAATAACCCAGATCAGAAGAAAGATTACCAGCCGTACATCAATGAAGAACAACAAAAAGTTACCTCAAATTGCCCCAAAACTAAAATGGAGAATTGCTCAACGAAGGAGGCACGACCAAGCTCCAAAATCAGACAGCAAGCAAAAGTTGGTGCGTTGATTTCAACAATTTACTATCCACAAATTCTTCTCAGAAAACCTTCCCAATCTCCCCAACTCAATCACCCAAATCAAGGGGTTTATTTCACCATGCAAAACATCAATTTATTTATTTCCTCTCCAAAAATAATATCCCCCCAAAACAAAACTCCCTTTTCTTTTATATTTTCCCCAAAACCAACAAAAGAGATATAAAGCATTTTTTTATAAAATTATGCATTTTAGCTCCCCCAAAAGGAACAATTAATTAAAGTCACAAAATAAGCAACATTAAAAATACACATGGCTTCCCCAAAAGGATTAGTAAATATTTAAATAAAAAATTTAAAATCTCAATAAAATAACAATTCAAATCCCCAAATAATTAACCACCATAAAATACCATATTCAAAACACAAGAAGATGCCAATGGAACCCATCAAAAAACTGACAATCCAAATTAAATATATATGAACACATAAAATATTAATGAAAACCAAAACCAAAAACTTCAATACGACAAGCAGGAAAGTCACATATGGCAGAAGGGTGCTCCGGACGTTACCGTTAGGTAACTGGATGGAAGACAACAACACGGAAACACTGCCCTAATAGGGTACAGTGGGCTAGGGTAGGGGACATTTGGCCTATGACTACCTCCAGTAACCACCATCAGGGAATATGAGTACGCTTATGCCTATGGATCCAAGCGGAGTCAATACTCAGTACCTACATCACTTCCAATTACACGTCAAAGTACATGTGCATATACATATAGTCCAAAGCAACATCAATCATCAGGAAGGGAGTCATGATATCGTAAGCCTCTCGAATATGAGTGTTATGACATCATCCCTTTCCTATCCATAATCATACATAAGCAATGATAATATATGAACATATAAGCATGTAATCCAAAACAATGACTAGTCATGATCACCTTTTCTCTTAATCGTCAATGTCTAATCACATTATGATAACATTTAATATTAAAATATCAAATCAATAAAAATTCTATCTTACCAGCCTGGGTTTAGAGAGGTGTTACAGATGTGCAGGTAGTTTGGCTTTGGAAACTGGAGATGAAGGTAAAATAATAGGGATATTTAAAGGTATGTGCTAATGATGTTAAGCAGTTGATGTTGTATATTATGAATTTATGGACTATGTGAGAAGGTTAGGATAGGACTTATTATATATGTTTAAGTATAGGTTTATCATGATGTGTGTGTGTTTTCATACATGATCGTTACTAGGATGCAAGCTATGGGCATATTTGTGCTATGGAAGTGATTTGGTTATCTTTAAGATTTTCATATGATTCTAACATATTATTATCATGATGATATAATATTATGATTTTGATTATGATTATATTTATTATCACGAAGAGGTACGTACTTGTGTTCAAGTGTTGCGGTTGCAGATGGAACATGAGCTTTTGTTAGTACTTTTGTAAGTATTACGCATATTGTTATGTTATTATTATTATGCAAAGATTTATTTGGTAGTATGTTTGTTAGGATAAGTTGAAAGGGGGACATCGTACCATTGGACATATGGGGCACATACGAGAATGAGATACGATTGCTAGAGTTCCTTTCCTAGTGCTTCAGCTATTATGCACATGTGCTCTAATTTGTATATTTGAGTGAACAAGTACTAGGCTACATCTTTACCTAAATTAGCAGGTTTGAGCGTGCCTCTAATCCCAATGGTGGTTGAGGAGATAACATCTAAGCCCAAGTTATACCCTAGCTCTAGCCATTGTCCCCAATTAGGGACAATTGATTCGGTGTGTGACCACCTTTTTGGGTTGTCAAGGGACAATGCCCGATCTCTTTTACCCTATGGTTGGAGTGTTGCACGTGTGTGAATGTTTTGGTTGGGTTATGTGATTGTGTGACTTCAATGTCTAGCTTTGAGTGTGGATTCAGTTTTAATGGTGCTAAGTCCTTTAGTAAGTCAGGTTAGTCACTATTGTGATCATTCTCATTATTTATGTTTTGATGTGAATGTTTCCTTTTAGTAAGAAGTTATTTTGTGGTTTATGCTTGGTCTTTGATTATGACCTATTTAAGTGAAGTTAGCTTCTAGGTTGGCTATGTTGTTGGTAAATGTAGTTTTCATGTGGGTGTTAAAGTGTGATTTAATGCTATTATATATATGTATAAATATTGCTATGGTTATTCTTTGGTGTGAGTGAATATTAGTTATTAATATTATTATGATTATATTTGTATTAATGTTTTATGAAAATAAGGTTATAAATATTAACATATTCTAATGTTATTTATTAAATATTAATATGTTTATTAGTAAATATTTAAATATTAATATGTAAGCATATGTTATATTTGTGTTTTGATTTACTATTTTGGTGGAGTGGCTACTTTTAAGGAGGTCCTTTTATCTTTTATAATGTTTTGAATTTATTTGGTGGGAAACCCTAAACAAATGAGTTAATTATGTGAGTTATTTGATTATTTGTTTTATTCTAATTATTTCATTAGCGGGATGAGGATAGGTGATTTCATTTGATATTTTAATATTTTATTTTGTGAGAGGATTTTATTTCCTTGTTTTATTTTGGAAAAGAAGAGTCTTTTGGGGAAAAAGAAAGAAAGTGACTTTCTTTTTTTTTTAATTTAATTAGTTTTATTTATAGAAAAAAAAATTGGGAATTGGATTTTCACGCTTTTTTGTTCTGGAGTTCATGTTTGATTTTCATTCTTCTTCTTTTTTGAGTTCTTTCCATGCTTGTGAAGAGCAAGGAGCAATGAAAAAGATTTCTTGGAGAGTTGTTGCAATTTGGGGGGGTTTTGAAAGTTGAAATAATTATGATGAATTTTGATGTTTTGGTGAGATTTTGAGCGATTTGAGATGGGATTTGAAAAGGGTGATTTGGAATTTTGTTTGGGAATTCATGAGAATTTATTGTTGTTGGTGAATGGAAATTTTGGCTCTAGATCGTGGTTTTTGATTAGTGATTTGAATTTGGAGGATCTTTTGGGGTTTCAACTTCTTTTTCATCATTGTTCTTGTAACGCCCTGTCACACAAACCCCAAAAACATATGTTGAAAACCTCCTCAAATTTTAAACCAGAAATCCCCAAAATCCCCAAAAGCTATTCCATAGCCAATTTCTTTCCGTGAAGAAACTTCCTGCCATTCACGCATGCCAATATTCTCTCCGAGAATATTTTAAAACAATAATTTTATTAAATTCCCACTCACTCCCGTAAATCCTCTAATATAAATTAACTAACTAATTTTAATTATTTTTCTTTTAATAATAATAAAGCATTATAAGCTATTTAATTAATTTAAAAATTCAAAAAATCAATACCACTACCTTAAGCAAATTTAAATTAATTTGGATGTTCTTGGTAGTGGTATTGATTTTTTAATTTTTAAATTAATTAAATAGCTTATAATGCTTTATTATTATTAAAAGAAAAATAATTAAAATTAGTTAGTTAATTTATATTAGAGGATTTACAGGAGTGAGTGGGAATTTAATAAAATTCTTGTTTTAAAATATTCTCAGAGAGAATATTGGCATGCGTGAATGGCAGGAAGTTTCTTCACGGAAAGAAATTGGCTATAGAATAGCTTTTGGGGATTTTGGGAGTTTCTGGTTTAAAATTTGAGGAGGTTTTCAGCATATGTTTTTGGGGTTTGCGCGACGGGGCATTACAACTTGGTATCAAAGCCAGGTTTGCAAACAGGTACTCTGGGTAGCTTGAGTCCGTTAGGCAACCTTTGCGTTAACTCTTGATCTCTTATAACCCCAATTGTTGTGCAGGATCATGCCTCGAGGTGGAAGTCGTGGCCGAGGAAGAGGTCAGGGTGGTGGCCATGGAGCCAACCCCCAAAGTCCATCACCATCGAGTTCCCACAATTCAGAGCATGAGGAACTATAGAGTTCCCAAAGCAATCCAACAGGTGGTGGTTTGTACCCAGAGTAGCCAGGCACGGAGAAAGTGCAAGTAGGCCAACCGCTAGAAGAAATCTCTGACGATGAAACCCTGGCACACACTCTAGTCTGAATCAAGATAGAAGAAAGCAGAAAAACCACTGAATCTAAACTTGTTACTAGGACCAAGAAGCCATCAACAGTTCGAGACTGGTTGTTGGGGTGTGGACCCCATGCCCCCAAGCTGACAAAAGAGGAGGTAGAATTCCTACAAGCACATCGCCCCTCCTCTAAAACGGCCATGAGGGACTCGGATTAGGACCCGGAAGAGTGTCCACTGGGGGATCATGAGTAGGCACCTTTGTTTTGTGAACCCTTTTTAATATTGTGCTTGATACTATAAGTTTATGTTGGTGCAAGTGCACCCTTTTGTTGGAATTGGTTGACAGTATGAATTACTAGTATGTGTGATACTCTATTATAATGTTTGTGTTTTGTACTAAAGAGTGGTGTTTTCTTGAAATTTGTGGTGTGGAATCTTGGCCTTTAGGTTGTAATTGTGTAGGAACTTGTGCTAAAAAGTGAATAAAGTAAATTTTCTGGTGTGTAAATGGTGAAGTTAAAAATGTATATATATTGGTGTGAATAATCATGGTAGGATTTTATACTATTTTGAGGTTAAGATGAAGTTTGAACCATTGATACTAATGTGTTATGTCCTATCATAGTCAGTGATTTCCTGATAGTTGGCTTTTTCATTCGTTTAACCATTTTATGCTATAGGAATTTTCTCTTTCTATTTGTGGTTGCAAATGAATTATTACTTATTTTACTGCTTGATGTTCAACGCGGAACTTTGTACCCCATTATAGAATTTGATACTCTAGTCTTATTTCCGTTGGTATTTGTATGAAAGTTTCTAAGCTTTGGTGTGTCTTTCTTTCCTTGCTTTTCTGGCTCGCTACTTATAGCTTGAATATCATTATATGTTAGTTTGGCATCAATAGTAAACCCTTCGATTTACTGTGAAGACTCCATCTTGGTAGTATGGTTGCATTCAAGAATGTAGACTGAGCCTGGTATTCGATTTTGGGTTCCTATTCTTTGTGTTATAACTACGATACTCTACATTATTATTTGATCTCAGTAAGCATATCATGGTCTTTATTGTATCTTAAATTTGATACCACCTTATTACTCATCATGTCGTTAACCTTCACTGTTTGCACCCTTTCTTCCCAACCGCATAGTCACGATTTGTCAAAGTTTTCAATTTCTGCCTTGATGCATGTATGTTTGTCTGAGTATAGGTAGCTGCTAAATCTGTCAAGATTCCATTTTTCTTCTTTATACTTGATGGAGGTCAAGTTATATTGCTCAACCATGGATGAAATCCCTTGCAGAATTACACTAGTCTAGTGTGTTTGTTGGAAATTTTGGAGCCCTATCTGTCAAACCATTGTGGTAAATCCTTCAAAGCATAACATACCATGTGACTTCGAACATACCACGTTTAACGTCGCTAGATCTAAATAGCTTATCCTCCTTTGGTTTTGTTAGTGATACTTAGCCTACGATAGTATATGATCCTTAGGCACCACTTGTTTATGCACACATGATGACAATCATATATGTAATGCACTGAGGGAGTTCTACTGTGTGCAGAAGGCACTGCCCTTAACCATTAACCCTACATTTTCTCATTGATAGGTTTTCGTATTATGGTCTTCTTGTGCTTATCATTCTTGCATAGTGATCTTTGAGTTATCTCTGCATATTCATTCGTGTTGGAAATATGTTTTGGAGGGCATGTTTGCAATTCGATGGTTTTAGTTAGGTGAAGATTGAAAGTTCAACCCATGAACCAGAACTACATTTGAATCTATAATTGGTATTCGACGGAGTAATACAATGGTCTGAAAATTCAATTCAAACACTTATGCTTGGAGATAGATGGAATTTCTTTATGGTTGGAAATTAACTTCTCTCTGCTTGGTTTTCCATTATACTCGGTCATTGTTAAATCTTTTGTGTGTAACACATGTAATGTTTCATCGAATTGACACTTACATTTTATGATGCATTGGATTATAGTTGCATTTGTGTCTATGATCTCTTCTTTTCCCTGGACTTTCATTAATGACTGCTAGGTATGTGTTTGGGTTGATCTGGTTTTAATTCCTTCGTTGCAGTCCATAATTAGTAATGGTTATACTCGTTTTATGTGAAATTATCCCTTCCTGTGTTTGAGGCGTATTTGTCACAACTTCTTGCTTGTTTTCCTTTGAGGGAGTTCATTTTCTTGTCAGGACAGTATTGCTTGTACAGTAGTTATCCTCCTCGATATTGTGTTCTCTCTTCTTTTTTTTGTAATGTGTGAGCAAAGACGTATACCATGTTGCGTTATTGCATCAAGTAATATTTTGAATTTGATATGCTAGTTTATATATATATATATACATAAATGTGTGTTGTCTCTGTATGAATTGGTATAATGTGTTAGAAATTGTAATTTTCTAATAGTATAGATTTACATATTAGGTGTTGTGGTAATAGTAATTGCTGATTAAGA
>VDFB02365784.1:0-22072 GCA_007258455.2 Sequoia sempervirens | reverse complement strand
ATGTGGAGGGTTTGTCAGATGATGATGGAGAAGTCATACTTCCCACATATGCCAGAGATCAGGTTGATCAACAGCCACTTCGACCAATTGATTGGTATGCCAAAGAGAGCACCTCGATTGAGGAAAACTAGCTGGGTTGTGAAGAACAACAGACTATTCTTGAGTAGCAAGAGGACACAAAAAGTAGTCATTCCAATTACAGATAGCCAGTGGTTCATTCATCACTACCTACCTCTTTTATATGGAAACCCAGAGTTAAAGCGATGAGCAATCCTCCTGAAGGAACCAAGGGTAGCAGAATGACAAAGAACTTTAAGGTTCCTGATGTAAATCAGCAGGAACAATCAGCAAATGCATTGGAAGTTCCAGTTGAGACAGTATCACAAGTTGAGGAACAACCTTCATCTCCTACTCTTTTAGCATCACCGCAGCCTTCTCCAATTCACATTGATTTAGAGCCTAATTCACCAGTTTATGACATCTCAACACCAACTCATTCATCAGGAGTTGATGAGACTAGAGCCAATCCTCCCAGAGAAGTTAGTAAAGACTCTTTGTCTTGGCTTGAGAACCTCTTGGGCAGGAAGAGGAGAAAACCCTTTTATCAGTTGGAGTTTGCAGAGTTTGATAATGTCTACCAAAACACATCAGAGAAGAAACTCAAGAAGTAGGTTCACATAGAGAAGAATGCTGATAATGAGGTGGTCATTGAGATTGCTACACCGCCAGAAGACAAGAATGCCGATGAGGTTGAGGTTGATGACTTCAGATTGGTCAAAGCCAATCTTGGTAGAAGCACTCGACAGGCTGATGTGAATCTCTTTGAGGTTGTAGTAGTTAACTTGAAGGAGAGAGTGCTCAAGGATGGAGAAGACAAGTCAGCCCTCAAGGCTGAGAATTGACAGCTTCGACAGTACATCTCCAATCTACTTCATGGTACTTCACACATCACTGCTTTGCTTCCACAGATTTTGGAGTCATCTACAGATCAAAATCAGCTGAGTTAGTTGGTTATATATGGGAAACATCTGAGAGATTGGGTGGAAGAATTCATCACTAGGAGTAGATTTATACTTGCAGAGATGTACAAATTGAGGTACAACGCCCATGATCTTCGCTCAGGAATTTAGGAGTTAGAGCAGAACATTGCGAAAAGGAAACTAAGAGACGAGATCATCATTTCCAACTTGAGGATGGCTTACGATTCAGTTATTGCAGAAAAACACAATCAAAAGTTTTTTGCTTGGAGAGAACAACACCTCTTCAAAGTAAAAACCTACGAAGCAATATCTGTAGAAATGGCTAAATGTAGATAGACAGTTGCAAGTACTCTCAAGTTCATAAGAACGTTTGTGTCACAAATTCCTTGCCAATATCAATGTGAGGATGGCGCTTACATTGATCTCGGTGAAGTACAAATGGAGTTTCAAGACCTTATTTGTAGTAGTTTCAATGGTGACCTTGTTGAGTGCAAGTTGTGTCATGTTGTAGCAATGTTAGCAAGATTTGATGAAGCAACTGAAAGGAGAAAAGAGTTTCTAAATTTGATTGCGGATGGTGAAGAGATGTTGTAGAGACCATAGTTGGAAGACTCATCGAGTCTTGAAAAACTCGTGAGTTTTTTTACTCGACGAGGACTCGCTAGATGCATACAAAATGCGAAAAACACAAAAAAAAATCAAAAAACTTGCCGAGTTTTCGCCGAGTTTTTGTTTACTCTCTAATTTTTGGCTTGGCAAGTTTTTTTCTGGGGCGATCTTCCAACTATGGCAGAGACAGTATGTTGTTCTGAAGAGCATCAGTGTTCCTGACGAAGAGGTAGTTAACACCTTTCTGGAAGATATGATTGCTCAAGTGGTTGATAAGTGAATTGCCAGTTAAGGAATGCAACCTTTTCCAAAGATAGAATTTAAAACAACAGTTAACTTGATGTCTTTTCCAAGTTTAACTTGCTGTCCTCTTTTCATGCATGTCTATTCTTTGGAGTTATCTATTTTATAGGTGGAGCTTTCTTTAGTGTTAGATCAGTTAACTGATGTTAGCATTCCAGTTAACCGTTAGTTATCTTTGTTTAGACTTAGAAATAAAGCTTGCATGTTGGCAAGACTGGTTGTTAACACAAGGAGATTTTAGGGTTCCCTACTCCTGTGTTTGTGTATAAATAAGGGCAGCCTTACCCATTTATTTTTAACTGTGCTTGTAATAACAAATTGCTGAGCTTATTTTGGCTTGCTACTTTGTTATTCAGTATATGTTCAACTTTGTCAAGTGTAATTTGGTTTGATCGTAAATTGTATGCCTACTTTTGCTACAATCTACTGTCCCAGATGTGTTATTACTATTGGAATTTGAGGAAATAAATCTTATGCCTACCTTGCTTTGATCTACAGTCTCAAAATCTTTCAGTTTTATTGTTTCATGTTTTGCTTTCATAATCTTTATTTCAGCTTACATCTAAAAGTACAATGAGTCTTTGGATGTGTTTTGGAAACAAGTTTGTTTAAGCTTTGTTTACTTGTAACTCTTTTGCTCTGAATTTACTTGAGAAGTTAGAAGCGTCATTGGTTTAGGCTTGGTTGTAGTTGAATTTACAAAACCAGAGAAAACCTCAGCTAGAACACAAAGAGTTTTATACCTTGTGCTCTCAAGCTGAGAATAAAAAGATTGGCAAGTAGTTTAACATTTCTTTTTACACATAATCAGCAAAGAGGGAGCTTCCCCTCCAAATTTGAAGAGCAGTCTAATTGTGCATAGCTGTTCGTTTCCAATCCTGCACTTCAGAGGTGCGAATTGAAATGCCAACAAATCTAATATTCAACATTAAATTGACCTAAAAATGTTTTGATTTCTACTTTAGTCTCAACCTTAAAATGGAGTTGCTTTTGTTTCACCTCTTCCTTTGCTTCTTTATCATCTTCTCTATCACCCCAAGTATGCTCTTGGTCTCTCTTTTCCTCTTCTCCATCATCTCTAATACTAATTTCTTGTTCCAAGCTCATACTAAAGCATTTGTGGATGACTATTCTTGGGTCATGTGGGCTTGTTGGGCTAGGTTCTCTTGTTGTTACATTACCCATTGCTGCTGTTCCATTACTTGCTCTACGTGGATCTCCCATTATTATGTATTTGTTTCACCTTCGTGTTACAATCTCTAGATTTCTTGGGACTAAGTTCTGATCTCTTGACAACTTGGTCACTTTCATACAGCTCAATTTCCACTCATATCCCTGTGGTTAGTAACCTGCTCAAATACCAAAATGATCCATAATTTTTTCAAACACTTTGTAAACTACAAATCATGAAATGTGATTACTGTTCTACTTAGAACTGTGAATTTGCTCTTGGAAGTTAGTTACATTGTGCATACAATTGGAAATACGCAAAGAAAATCACACGTATAACTTTGAACACTTAGTTTTACCCTGGAAAACCTCCATTAATGGAGGGAAAACCAGCTGGTAGGTGCCAATAGCAGGACTACCTTAATTCTATTACTTGGAGAACAAGTACAAAGACAGAATAATGTCTTTAGAGCTGTTCTTGCTCTTTGTCATGTCTCCTATGAAGTGGAATTGAGCTTTTCTCTTCTTGCTGGATGCATACAAAAACATTTCCAACACCCTAGAACCTTGCATTGAATTTCTTATGCCTATGTGAGCATGTTTGGTAGTGTTCTTGTGCATTGGAAGCTTTTTTGGGAATTTGGAGTGTCAACAGTCACAACCATTGTTTTATCCAATTGTTATTTGTGTTGTGGCAAAATTGCTGCTTTGTATAGTCAAAATTGCTCCAATGGTTGCAAGACTGCTGTTAAAGTGACCAGACTAACCTAATGGTTTCAAGACCACCATTCTTATTTTGAAACCACCTCTTAATGACAACTGGCATTTTTGATTGTCACAAGATATGGAGTACTTGTACTTATCAAAATTTTGAAAGACTTCCAATTCTTATTCTTTACATCCTTTGGATCCTTTAAGGATCAGCTTTTCTCTTAGTGTTCCAACAAAGTTGGAAGAAACTAGTATATAGATGATAGAATGTACTATTTGTGTTTGTGATCTATGAAAATATAATGTATTTCATCGATCCTATAAATATTATCCAATATTATTGAAAAATTTTCATGGCTTTTAGAAGAAAATTTATAAACAATGATCACATCCAATTCTTGTTTCTTAAGAGCATTGTATACAGGTTTTTTCTTAACATTAGCCTTGGTGTTGTGTTGAAATGACAGTGGCAACATCAGAGAAAGATCCTGTTCGAGAATGGATTCTTGGGGAAGGTGGTGCAGCAAAGATTAATCGGGTAATTCCAATTGGTGGTGGGTGCATAAGCATTGCAAAGCGTTATGATACTGATGTTGGCTCTTTCTTTGTCAAGACAAATGGGTCAGTCTAATTTTTGATTTAGAATTTGCCAATCATTGCCTGATGACATATGAATCTGTATGATGGGCCTCTAGATGAAGAAATGAGGATTAAACAGTTAGTCAGTTGAAAATGAAGATACATGCAAACCATGAATGTGACATTTTGACATAAATCTCAATTAATATTACTTGTTATGTAGATAATTGCATGCTCAAAATGATAGAGGAATACCTTAATCCAATAATAAGAAAATACATTAGCAGATCCATAGAGTTAAGCAGACCAATAGACATAGTCAGGTCATGTTGACACTGATTTTTAATTCTTGGAAATAGTAGTGGTTTCTACTCTCTAGTTTAATGTCATTGTTGCCTTATGTTGCAAATATTATATAATAATTGCAAAGAAAAGAAAAACTAAGATCACAAATATGGAAATTAAAATTTTTGAAGGTTGACTGCTTGACAATGTAAAGTGCCGTGCCAAAACAGATCCAAAAAGTCTGATTTTCTGCCTTTGGAATTTTGACAAACACTTTGCTTGCAACCCTTAAACTTGCTGGTAATTGATTTCAGATTGTTTTGTTTGGCTTTGTTTGATACCAATGATGTTTAGAAGCTTGAAACTGATTGCTAAAATGTCTAGTCAAGTAACCAAGATGAAATGCAAGTCTTTGTGTACTCTTCAAATGCATATGTATGACTGAAAATGATAACTACAGCTGGTTGACATTAAATCAAACACTTAGCATGCAACCTATGTATGCTGATATGAAATGCAATTGCCTTGATAATTTGTCAAACACTTAATATGCAACTTATACAATTTGATATGTATGTAATAATCTTAGCATTTAGACGACATATGGCAGCCAACTCCCACTTTCTATTCAATGAATGCAATGATGAACAAATCTGGAAATGATTACATATGGTGCCAATACCGATTTGTCCTTATGCTAGCTATAATGGTGACTGATCTTACAATGCACTTGTTGCCTTGAGGCAACGATTATGACTGATGCAATTACAATGATTACAAAGATATGTGCTGTATGAGGCAGCGAATAAAAACCCTGTAGAAATGCAAACTAATATATATAAAGAACCTGGTTTATGCATACAGCAGTTACAAAATGGTTCGATTCTTCAAGTTGGTGATGCCAATGCCCTCCAAGATGAAGCGCCTATCCTTGTATAAGCCCAGCGATCCTCCCCAGGCCTTTTTCTGATTTTTAATGGCTTCTTTCCTCAAAATCGTCCTTTTCTGAGTGCGCCCAGCTGGTGACAAATTGCAGATGTAACTTCGCCCAGCAATGTATGAAATTGTTCTTCCATCAAAGCGTCTCTCTTACAAGCAAAATCGTCCTTCCATAGGACTGAGAAACCTTCACCAATCTGCAATCTTCTTCTTCCCAAAATCGACCTCTATCAATGATGCCAAGTCGAACTTAAATGGCTGCAACTAGACGAATAAATAATATAGATCAAACCCTTCAAAATGGACTGCTAGCAACACAAGGATTTCTCCAATGAATCGATTTGCTCCAGCACCTTAAAATTTGGCCAAAGGCCACAAAATTTTGCCAATGAAGTCCCAAGCGAAAAGTCTGAAGTAACTCCTCCACAATTCCAAACTAGGGTTGATATTTCACAACCGAAATTGGAAGTAACCAGCTAGGTTTGGTTTCTCACAAATGAAGACTGGAAATCAACAAGCTAAGCATTCAGCTTCAGCAGTGTAGTAGAAAAGGTGTATTCAACTCAAGATGTCCAAATGCATAGCCAAAGCCTCTTTTTATACTTTTCCAACCTCATCACCAAGAGGCTTCTAGAAGATTCCTAATTTAATCCTTAAGTGACTTTATTATTTTATTATTAAGTCACTTATGTCACTTTTTATAATTAAATTAATTAAATAATAAGTCATCCCTTTTGATATTTTATTTTATGGGAATAACTTAATAAATAATTAATTTAATAACACCTCTTGATTTAATTAAATCATCAATTAAGCTATCCTCATGAAATATTAATAATTTGGACAACTTAATTAAATAATTTAATTAAATCACCATATCTCCAATTCGGGGACATGACAGACAATAAATGCAGTGAGTTAAATTCCAAAATATTTATTAGAGAAGGTTTAATGTATTGTATCATAGAAAATGTGTTACGAAAGAGTACAACCAACTTGCGTTATAATAGACGTAAGTTAAGCTAGTCTTCATCAAAAGGGTATGAAATAATCAGAATGAAACATCCTTGACATAATGAATAAGACCCTAAAAGCAATAAGGGGCAACCAAAATAACTAAGAACCATAACCTAAAACATAGTATCTAGGACTATGGATGCCATTTTTTTGAATATTTTGCAAAGTAGTTCAATGCCAAAGCTCCAAAATATTTTTTTCCCTCTTGAATATCATTTACAAATATTTTGCTCATATGAGCATTGATGTGAGACTAATATAAGCTCATGTGAGCACTTATTAGAGACTAATACAAGCTCCTTGCGAGCACACACTAGAAATCATCAATGGAGACCAAGAGTCACTACATAGAAATCCACATTATTTAGAAACTACATCCACATTAGAAGCCAACTATTGAAAACCGATAGTCACCACTTAGAATTCCACATTAGATGTCCATATGAATTAAGTTCAATCCCTTGGAGAGCTCCAAAATAAAATTTGAAAATTGAGACTTCAAGTAAATAAACAGGTAGTTCTTGCATCTAATCAGCAATTGGACAACAGGAATTGGGCACCTTAGTGATTTTCATTGAATGTAGTAATCCAATTATGACTTCCTTTTCATTTTTGAATCGATTTCACTAGGATTCTGTAATGACCCTTAGCTAAAAGATTCATCTAAATTGCTCAGATTTGGAATAATACAATGAAAATCAACCACAAATATTCATGCAAAAACATTTGGATTTGAAGTACCCACATAGAATAAATAGATCTGCACATATAAACTAATTGGAATAGAGTATTTCATTCAAATGACTACATGGATCTGCTACTACAAACATTTGTTGATAATCAAAACTGCAATGATTACAATGATATTTTGAAAATGATCAAACTACTGAAATATCCAACTATTGCTAAAATGTAATGTCCCTTACCTGGTTTTCCCTAAAATTCGCTTGCTTGCCCTAGGGTTAGGGTTTCTTCTTTCCAAATGAATGTTCTCCTAATTCAATAACCCTAGATTTGAATCTTGTATTCGCCATATTAACAACATATCTGTTAGCATGTAATATCTAGATATCCAAAATATGATCATAATCACAAAAGCAATAATTAAGACAAATGAGGAGTGGCATGGGTAGATCTACCCAAAGCTATCCATCTAAGCCCAAGGGCAAAAGCATCCTATTAGGACAACCCACCCCTTGGCCCCGAGCTGAACGCCCATCAAGACAATTACACTGTCGGAGTGGCGTGCTTAGTGGAACCATTTGTACTTGCTTTCTCTACCCATGTCATCACCTCGGAAGACACATGACCTATTGGGGAAACCAGTGAGCTTATAAGTGGCCTAGGCCTACCACCCCTCCATGGCTGCGGATTGTTAAGTGGGGTTTTTAGACACCACTTTTCTCAGGCCCTTCCTCCCTAGTAGGCTTACAAATACATTAAAGACTATCTTTTAAACAATCAAATACATTTGCATTTATCATTTCATCGTGATAACATTAAAGAAAGCATTACACCAATAATCAGATTAGCAACATCATTTTCTTATATTGAAAATATGCTAAATATTATTGTTAAGTGAGTACATCACCTAAGTTGCTATATCTCTCCACGTTTTCTGATTCCTTACTCGCCTCCTTCAACCTTATACTGGATTGACCATAGGATGAGGACAATTCATAATCTACTTATGTTTATATTAAAGAGTCATCATTACTTATAAGGCTTAATAATTGTTGCAAGTATCATTTTGTATATTCACAAATGATTCACCTATCTACTCACCCATACACATGTTATATATGTGTATATATGAATTTATATATATATATATATATAGATACATATAAATTGATTTCAATTTACAATAATTTCTTGGTATGAATACATATAAATATAGATATAGATATATAAATTTACAATTTATATATAGATATATAAATTGATTTCAATTTACAATAATTTCTTGGTATGAATACATATATCTATATATGTATCTGTATATATATAGTTAGATATATATATATATATCTTTATTTTATTAGATTTAACTTACAGTTAATGTTTACTTGATTCCCTTTAACTGCTGCTGTCTCTCTAATATACCCGATCTGCAGGAGTTTTCTTTATTCCAGCCAGCGATGCCTTTTACCTCTCCCCTATTCTATCCTCTTCTTTCTTATTTTTCTTCCCCCTCTATAAATGGATCGATTCCCTTTTATATAACTCACAAGGTGGGGGAGGGGGAGTCATGTCTTTTTGTTTTTGAAAGATCACATTATTCCCCACGTGGTTATCTTAACTAAACATCATTCAAGCAGCCACTGTTTGGACATAAATATTAATTTCTGCCTTGAATATATTATTGCCTTAATATGGATTACAGCCTCTTATAATACCCTTTTGTGGTATCACTGCATTTCCCCTATTTCTAAATGAACCGCTGCTGTTTAGGTGCATCACTAGCTGCTTAATCATAATTGTATATATTATTTTGATTTTATATTAATATATTATGGATTTCCTATTATATTATTATATTTATAAATTGAAATTTTATATATTTATCTTTATCAGCATTTTATTATAATTATAATAATATTTAGATTTATATTTGATAATTATAATCTTAGTTTATGATGATTATAATTATAATAATATTTAATTGCTAATATTCATTTTGATATTTTTTAATATTTATATTGTTATTTATTTTATTTATTCATTTGTATTTCCAACGTTAGGGTTTTTTTTTATTTATTTGCAATTTCGGGGACATGACATAAAATACTCTAGGTTGAACTGTTGATGCAATTTCTACATGAAGCTTCCCTCTACAAACTGAAGGGAATTCATCCTACAATTTCTAAATACAAAGGGTTTTATCCTTAGATCCATTGTTGAACACAAGTGCTAGAATTAGGGTTTGGGGATTGTTGATGTCATGAAAATATGATCCCAATTGATGAGGTGGCTTGCTTTATATAGGAGTTGAAGGCTTAGCATGGGACCAAATGTGTTAAAGAGTTGTTTGAGAGTTTCCTATCATTTACATTCAAATTTGGGCCCATTTATGGTATCCTTGGTCGACCTTGAAGATTGGTGAGATCCTCTGTTTGATAACAGGGTTTTTGTGAAAGTGCATGGTAGAAGGTGGGAGTCTTGGGAAATGCTTACCAATAGGTCAAGCAGCTAATACTCTACAAGCTTGACATTAGGGTTTTGGTGAAAGGGATTTTTTTATGCTAGGATGCAATGCTATTGTGGTTGGGGGATTTGCATGTTGATAGGAGCAATGTTGTGAGGGGTCTAGGGATTTTCTTTGTTGGAATGATGTTATGGTTGGAGGGAGCAAGGATCAAGGGCTGGCGATATTGAGTGCATGGAGAAATGGAGCTTTGTAGGTTGGAAAATAGAAAGGAGGGAGATCGGTGGGTTAGGGTTTTGGATATCCAACATTGGTTGGGAAGCGGGATTGGGAGGAAGGTATGACAAGATGCAAAGTTTGAAGTCCCACCGAGGCTAGAAAGTGACCAACATCCTCATACTTGGGATAAAGGTCATTAGTCTCTTTTCCCAAATTGCTTGTCTTCAAGCAATGCAAATTTACGTTTCTGATCTCTAGCCCTTCCCAAGTATCATCTTCAAGCTAGATTCTTCCAACAACTAGATATTTTGTAATGCTTTTGTTCCTCAACTTCTTCACTCTAGCATCAATAATGGCATCAGTTCGAATATGAGTTTTCCTTCATCACCCAAGAGTGGAAAATCCACTAACAATGTGATATTGTCCCAAGGGCCCTCTTGAGTTGAGACACATGAAAACATTATGAATCCTTTTTATCTTTAGGGCATTCCAACTCTTATGCAACTTTTCCAACTCTCCTCAAGATCATGTAAGGCCCATAAAATCATGATTTGAACTTTTTAACCCTACTATTGATGGAAGTTTGCCTATAAGGTTGATTTTGGGCTTGTTGGAGGTGATCCTTGAATGACCTCAATATGTCTTGGCTATGTTCTACCAGTCACTAGCTATTTTGCTATCTTTGAACACTAAATCAGCAAATGGTAATGCATCATAATCATACAATTCCATGAATGGAGACATACCAATGGACATATGGTAGGTAGTGTTGTAGCAATACTCTCCCAATGTAACCATTAACCCAAGCTTATTTTTGTTCTAAAACATAGTTCCTCAAATAGCCTTCAACCCATTTGTTCACAATTTTTATTTGTTCATCTGTTTGGGGGTGATAGCTTGTACTTGGAGTGAGTTCTGTACTAGTTAGATGAAATAGCTCCTACTATAAAAGGTTTAGGAATCTACTATTCTTGTCATTGACAATATTCTTAGGCAACCCTTGTAGCTTAAACATTTCTCTAAAAAATAAATCAGCCACTTAATGTGCTTTGAAATATGAAGAAATAAAAAAGAAGTGTGCATACTTCATTGGCCTGTCCACCACAACATAAATGTAATCTTTTCCTTGTACCTTAAAAAAGGTTGTGATGAAATCTATGGATATGCTTTCCCACTTATGATTTGGAATAGGCATGGCTGAATCAAGCCTATTGGAAAAACATTGTTTTGCTTGCAGGTCATGCATTTTTTGATGTGTTTGATGACATTTCTTGAGGTTCTTCCATAAGAACCTTTTCATAATTTGTCAATAGGTCTTGTAGAATCATGGGTGACTTGCTAATAGTGCATTATGAAAAGCCCTAAGGTTCTCTCCTTTCGGGATTTAAGATATAGGAGTATTTTGTTTTTTATAAATAATGAGACCATCTTCTATTACAAATCCATCTTTTACTGCATTCCTATCAAGGAGATTAGTAGCAAAAGAAATTTATACATATTTTGCTATAATAGCAATCTTCTAATCAACAAAAATAGCAAAAACAAAACATAGAGTAGGCTTTCTAGAAAGAGCATCAACGATTTTATTCTTTTTCCCTTTCATGTACTTTATGTCAAAATCATAAGCTTGGAGCTTACTTACCCACTTTTGTTGCTTTTCATTCAAGTTACTTTATGTTATTGGAAGGAAGCCCCTCATGGTCTATAACCCTTTCTCTTTTCTTTCAACTCTGCCACCTTTTTTCCCTCCTCTTTCTTAATTGAAAATCTTCATATATATGTCTTTCAACACCATCAAGCAATCTTGGGAGAAGAATCAGGGTTATTTGCAATTGTACAGGCCACTCATGTCTTCTTGCATCATCTCCACATGGCCACACGCTTGAAACCATGCCCTTTACATCAACAACCATATACCTTTATACACAAATCATGACTCTGAGGGGTCCACAATTGGCATGAGGTGTTTGAAAGTCTTCCCGTGTCTAGTTGCATTTGTTTGAGACCATTAATGGCATTTTGGGTTATGTAGTGAGGTAGGTAGGGTTTTTATTCAAATGATGGGGTTTTGAGACTTTGTGTGCCAAAGGGGGAAGAAGATGAAAAACATCTTGAAATATCGGCAAGGTTACAGAAAAAATAGGGCTGAAGGAAAGGCATGCTGGAATAAGAAAGACTGAAATCTTGACAAGGTAAGGGAAAATGGGGGGTTGTAGGAATGGCATGCTGGGACGAGAAAGTCCAAATTTTTTGACAAGGTAAGGGAAAAAATGCGGGGTTGGAGGAAAGGCATGTTAGGATGAGAAAGCTCAAAATATTGACAAGGTAAGGGGAAAATTGGGGTGTTAGAGAAAAGACATGTTGGGATGAGAAAATCTGAAGTCTTTGACAAGGTAAGGCTAAAATAGGGGGTCAAAGGAAAGGCATGTTGGGAAGTGAATCTCCGAAATCCCAAATTTCCACTTAGTCCTTGGAAATTGAATTGAAAATGTTCACACTTAGAATTTTTGGAAGTTTAAGGCTCATGACAGAACAATGAAGTCAAAGCACAAAGAGACCAAGGATGCCCATTTAAGAATTCTTTGATCACTTGTCAATGATGGGTAGAGTAAGGGTTTAATATTAGAAACCTAGAAAGATCTAGGAAAACCCAAAAAGATGTAGGGAAACCTAAAAAACCCTAGAAAGATCCAAGGAAAACCTATAAAAACCTAGAAAGATAAAATGATTCAAAAGGTTTTAGGTTTAGGGTTTGGGGTCAAGGGTCAATAAGGTCTAGAAGTAAATACAAGGCAACAAAGATGACACAAGAAATAGAAAAAATTCAATTGCTAGGGCAGGTGCCAACATTGGCTCTAGTTCGATACATGTGCCTCATGCAGGCACAACGAGAATCTAGCTATCTCTAGGATGTAGACCAAAAGAGGAAGGCAAGGCCAACATAGAACAACCACAAAATGGGGCAAAACACAAACAAGGAAAGAAAGACGAATATATATATAGACCCAAAGAAAGCCTCGTACCATTAAGAGAAGTATTGCTTGAGATGCTAACCATGGACTGACAACTCCATGAACTCTTCATCCAAGCTCTTGAGGTAAAAAGTGTCTTGACCACACTTGTTTGCAACTTGATAAGGTACGACCCACAAGGCTTCAACTTTTCCATGTTTTTCCTTATCTTCAGACCTCTGATTCATCATGAGGACAGTGTCTCCTAGTTGAAAGTCTCTTTGAACTATCATTTTATCAAACAAATGTTTCATCTTTCATTATTGCAACAGATTCTTTCATGTGCAGCCTTTTTGGTTTCTTCAAGTTCAGTCAACTCATGCACTCTCAAGGAAATAAATCATTTTCCTCTCCCTCAATGTGCTACAATGGTTTGTACACCAGCAACTCAAGATTGATTGGCATCTTGGCTTCTGTTCCAAAAACTAATTTGAAGGGGCTTCTATCAATAGCCTTTTTATATGTTATCCTGTTTTCCCAAAGAACAAATTTAAGTTTATCATCCCATCTTTTCTTATTTGACTCTAGTGTCTTCTTGATGATTGTCATGATGCACTTGTTACTAGATTCAATTTGGCCGTTCCCTTGTGTATGATAGGAGGAAAATGTGTGAAAGTTATTCCATAGTTAGAATACATGTCAGGGAGGTCATGGGATCTAGACCACATTGTATTATCAACAATTATTTTTGTAGGCATGCCAAACCATAAAGTGAGTGAACATCCTGCTGATTTTTAATAATATTCAATACTTAGAAAGGTATGCTGAGATTTGGAATAATATTCAGTTACTTGCATTGGTTTCCAATGATAATTCCTTGTGGTTTAGAGGGTTTAATGTTCATCATTTTTGGTCTTAATTAGTTTCAGATTAGGGAGCTTCCATTATTTGATGTCATACATTTCAGTATTTATCCTTGGCTACCAACATTTATAACCAGTTCTTTCATATATCCACTGCAATACAGTAATATATATATTGGCCATGCATATATCTGTCAGCAGTGGGTTTAACTGCATAAATTTCCAGTCCGTACTGTTGTGTTTTGTATATTACATGCTTGCTGTACTGGTGACTTCATCAGTGATTAAGGAGATTGTTTGCTGTCATAGGACTGTATGTCACAGGACTGATAGCTGTTATCTACATTTAATTGCAAGTGGCATAGAATTGTGTTGCTAATATAATATCAGAACTAGGTATTGGCTGTGGGTTAGAGATATTTGCTGTTGAAGATTCGTGGTAGGGTCTGATAATTATCATTATTTCAGTAGTAGCATGTGGCTACAACGGCCTATTGAATAAGTTCAGCATTAATTTCATTTGAGTTTGCATCTACAATTGGTATTTGTTCATTATCTCAGCTAACATAAGTAGGAAAAAGTAAAAACCATCCATTTCCTAAGGTTGTCCCAATGGGGACATTACAACTTGTTGCAACAACATAATGTTATGCTATAATATTGGAGGTTGTAATTAAAATTATTATTATCCTTTCAGAATTCAACTTTCAGAACCATTTTCAAGCATTTAATTCTTGTGACACTTCTCAGACAAATGAAAAATCATCCTTAATGCAGAATAACAACTGCAATAACCTATTTGTTTGCGGTGATACAAATTATGCCTCTTCTATTTGTTGTTTGAAGCCAACCCAAATTTTTATCTGTGTTGCATCATTGTTAGCTAATTTACCGGGTAGCCCTTATCTCTTTTCTGCACATATCACCTTTTTGATTCAAATGCAAGTGTCGTTGTAGAAATCTGGATAATTATCATTATTTCATAGTAGTAGCATGTGGCTACAATGGCCTATCATTGAATGTAAGTTCAGCATTAATTTCATTTGAGTTTGCATCTACAACTGGTATTTGTTCATTATCTCTGGCTAACATAAGTAGGAAAAAAAGTAAAACCATCCATTTCCTAAGGTTGTCCTTATCGGGGACATTACAACTCTAAGTAACAACATAAGTTGTAATTAAAATTATTATTATCCTTCAGAATTCAACTTGCAACCATTTTCAAGCATTATGGAAGATTCGCGGTAGGGTCTGATAATTATCATTATTTCAGTAGTGCATGTGGCTACAACGGCCTATTGAATAAGTTCAGCATTAATTTCATTTGAGTTTGCATCTACAATTGGTATTTGTTCATTATCTCAGCTAACATAAGTAGGAAAAAGTAAAAACCATCCATTTCCTAAGGTTGTCCCAATGGGGACATTACAACTTGTTGCAACAACATAATGTTATGCTATAATATTGGAGGTTGTAATTAAAATTATTATTATCCTTTCAGAATTCAACTTTCAGAACCATTTTCAAGCATTTAATTCTTGTGACACTTCTCAGACAAATGAAAAATCATCCTTAATGCAGAATAACAACTGCAATAACCTATTTGTTTGCGGTGTTACAAATTATGCCTCTTCTATTTGTTGTTTGAAGCCAACCCAAATTTTTATCTGTGTTGCATCATTGTTAGCTAATTTACCGGGTAGCCCTTATCTCTTTTCTGCACATATCACCTTTTTGATTCAAATGCAAGTGTCAAAATTTGAGTGGTCTATCAGTTACTTGTTCTTTGATTTTCCATGAACTGCTAGCTTCTTCTATTTGTTGTTTGAAGCCAACCCACATTTTTATCCATGTTGCATCATAATCAGCTATTTTACCAGGTAACCTTTATCTCTTTTCTGCACATATCACATCTTTGATTCAAATGCAAGTTGAGTGATCTATCGGCTACTTGTTCTTTGAATTTCCATAACTCTCGGGTTTGCACTTAATGTTGGTAGAACGATGGTATTCATATATATTTCCTTTTGAAATGTTCATCGAATACAGCATCAATGGAATTTTTTATCATAGAATAAGGTCTTTGTGTTTCTGTTACATCACTGACTGTTTCATTTATCCATTATTTTCCTTTCTAATGTAAGCCGAACCATCAACCTCTTAAACATTTTCCATTCTTGCCTTTTGTCTTTCATTAAAGTTCCATTTGTATACAAATTTCTGAATCACTCAAAAATGAAAGCTTAGAGCAATGATGACAAGTGTAATTATAATAAATTAGTATGAAGATGATGCTTATAAAGTTAGCACACCAGATGGTCCTTTCTGAAATTTCCGGTGTTGGGAATGAATCAAGATAGCTATTCAACTACCAATGGAGGGAACTGCTTCACAATGACGTATGCTTCCACACCCATGATATTTTTGCCGGAGTCAATGTGATTTGCCACATAAGTATCTTTTTGCCAAAAAATAGAAACTCACATGGACTCTACAGTTTCTAGTGCAGAAAATTGATTAGAAAGTACACATTTGAATCCTGGTAAATCATTCCTTAATTTGATACAATATGTAAACACCACTTATATGAAAAAGTGTCTATAAGAAAAAAAAATTCTCTGTATCATCCGAAAGATGCAATTGTTTCAATACATTTATACAGATTTGAATTTTGTCATTTATATCTCATTTTAATTCAGTCAGTTGCAAACCTGATCATAGCGAACTAAACACGCTATTGTCTGTATGCATATTCGACCTGCTAGCCATTACATATGTAGTACCTGCATGCATGTGGGCAAGTTAAAAGCATAAAAAGCATGTAATTTGTCTATCATCTAAGTGGTACTTTGGTTCTGAAGAAACTGTGTTTCTTTATGAATTTTCAGGGATATAGGTCCTCCAATGTTTGAAGCAGAGGCCATCGGTTTGAATGCAATGTATTCCACTAATACCATCCGTGTGCCTAAACCATTTAAGGTTTTCCAAAAGATCTAATCTCATTAACTCTGCTTGGTGATGGTTTCGTTTATGTTCTTGTGTTTCAGATTGTAAGATTTTGAACAAGTGTATGCCAGGAAGTACAAATCTAACATATTTTATTAATAGGTTGGACCTTTATTGGGAAGGGGTTCTTACATTATCATGGAATTCATTGAGTTTGGATCATCCAGAAGTGATCAGGTAAGATCGATGCTATTCCGTTAATGAACTGTATGCAAAAATTTAGTTTGTATGTAAGACTTGTTAGTGGTGCCAAATGTTTATTGTGAAGGCAAAGTTAGGAAGGAAGCTTGCTGAGATGCATAAAGCTGGCATATCTGATAAGGGGTTTGGATTTATGGTTGACAATACAATTGGCAGGTACTTATTTTTTGTTGATTATTTATTACACTTTATTGAAAAATAAAAATCATTTCTTAAGTTTATTGTATTTATTTAAATAATTGTGCAGTGCCGTTGTGGCTAGCAATGTGAGAGAAAGCTTTCAGTTAACATGGCTGATTGCAAATTGTAAATAAAAGTGGACTAACTTAATTTGTTACACTAAAGCTGCAAATGACTCCAGAAACAGAAAATCAATCTGCTGGGCTTCCTTTGGATTATAGTCTTCTGATAATTGCTTTCTTGATATGTATGTAGAACTGCTTTATGTTGGTTATATTCACTTCTCTAGAAAATCTCTGAATGAATTGTCACTCTATGACATTGAATAGGTTAAAAGTTGAAACTATCTTTGATTTGTTAATTTGTTGTAGGTTTCCTTAATATTCTGGTCAAGTTCTTGATTTTAATCAAAATAGTGAAAGATATTGTATGTTGTGCAGTACTCCCCAAGTGAACTCTTGGACATCAGATTGGGTAACATTTTATGGTGAGCATCGATTAGGATATCAGCTTCAACTGGCTCAGGAACAATATAGGGATAATGATATCTATGCAAAAGGTAATGAATTTGAACACTTACAATTCAGATTTTATTCATACAAAACTAATTTGATCAATGATACCAGGTTATAAGATATGAGAAAAAATGTATCCAAGTTGAATCCTTAATATAAAAAGCATCTTGTTTGTAATCTCCTTTTATATTAAATTACTTGCTGTATATAAGAGCTTCTAGACATGGTTTGGAAGATGAGCTAATACTCTCTTTATGCTAATATATTGTCAAGTGTTTGGAAACTTGAAATTTTGTAATGTCCCCTTTTTGCACTTTGTTGTACCCAAAATTTAAATTTTTGCTTCATTATGGAATTTTGGTAAAAATGGTCAAAATCTTGTAAAATGGTCGTCAAAAGTCAAAAAAGGTCAAAATTTCTAAAAATAACAATTTTCTATTTTTAGAAATTTCTAAAAAATAAACGAAACATAGGGTTTTTTTTGGTTTATTGTCAAGAGGATGCTCGCAAAATTTTGCATGTCAAGCCCTATTTTTAGGAAAAACCCTGAAAATAGAATTTTTTTGTACCCAAAATAAAATTTGTGCTTCATTAAGGCATTTTGATTAAAATGGTCTAAATCTTGTAAAATTGTCATCAAAAGTTAGTTTTAGGTCAAACCAAGCATGGGCTTTTTGTGGGTTTAATGTCTAGAAGATACTGACAAAATTTGAAAATTAGGGTTTCTGGGCCCCTTTTTTTAGGAAAAACCTTAAAAATAGGATCATATCTACACCTCAGATAGGTGTTCCACCTCTTTGGGAATTTAGAAATAAAGATTGTCGTTTAGTGTTTGTTTCCTGTAATCTACTCTCAACCTACACCTCGGATAGGTGTTCCACCTCCTTGGGAATCTTGAGAACTAGTTTGCTGTTTGATGCTGTTTCCAATAACCTTCATTTCAGCCTACACCTCAGATAGGTGTTCCACCTCCTTGGGAATCTTGAGATAGAGTTTATCGTCAATCATTCTCACTTGCTCCTAATTCCTCTTGCTCTATTTTTCTAGAGGAGATAGGATAGTTTTAGCGTTAGCCTAGTTGTAGTTAAGACCCGCAGAAACCAGAGAAAACCTTAGCTGCAATGTTCTTGGTTTTATAACCTTGTTCTTCTACCAGCTGAGTCAAAAAGATAGAAATTTAGAATACTTTACTTTTTATGCATATCACCAAAAGAGGGAGCTTCCCCTCCTAATTTGAAGAGCAGTTAATATTGTGCATAACTGTCCGTTGCCAATACGCACTCTAGAGGTGCGAATTGTAATGCCAACAGTTTTCGGTCTAGCTTCGCGATGGATCTGTTTGCCAGTCCATAAGACATACTAAACGATTGTAGCTATTGATTCGACGAGCACGTAAAACAGAGGATAAAATGAAAGTTAAAATGTCAGATGTACCTCTGTAGGCCAGGGGTGTTTAGCTTTTTGGTCTATCAGATGAGGTTTTCGACAGTTGTCTTC
The DNA here is from genome assembly GCA_007258455.2 of Sequoia sempervirens. Lineage (NCBI taxonomy): Eukaryota > Viridiplantae > Streptophyta > Pinopsida > Cupressales > Cupressaceae > Sequoia > Sequoia sempervirens. The sequence goes on along the minus strand of VDFB02365784.1, from coordinate 2,899 downwards.
TTCAAGAGATCTGCTCATAATCTTTCTAGTTATGCGATGAATCCAACCGTCAGCTCTTAGGATCTGTCAAACGCCCATGGATGGAGATCCAATGTAAAAACACCGGAGGCAAAAGCAAGTAGAAATTTGACTAAGTGTTGGAAAAATGCAACCTTCTTGGAAAAGGCACCTAACTTTTTGGGGCCTCAGATACAGTGTTCTGGCCTTGTGACTCCCAAGAACATCTCTTCCAAGTTGTTCAATCGTCGTGATGAGATCATTCGTTCGAACATCGGAGCAATCCAGGGCCCGGTAGCGAGAGTCAAAGTGGAGTGTTTCGTTTAAAGCTACAAAGTGCAAAATCATTCTCAGAGACTTAATGGCACCCCTGTAGGCCAGGGGGGTCCTTGAATTTGAGCATCTTAAATCAACTTTTAGGACTTGCACATAAAGTCATTCTTTGCAGAATTTTTTCAGCTTCATGATGGATTCAACATCCACTCGACATGAGTCATCAGTCACTGGTAGCGGCAAATTGAAGCACGGAAGGTCAAAGTCCAAAAATGGCTAAGTTTGGTGAAACATGCACCCTTTTGGAATTTTGGAAAGAGGCGCCCTAGAATTCAAGGCATCAGATGAAGTTTTTAGCTTTCACAGCTCCTAGCAACATCTCGTCAGACTTGATCCAGCTTCACGATGAATGTATTAGCTTAGCTCCAGGATCAACCGGGCATTTGGAATTCAGGGTCAAATAGAGGCTTCAGTGACGTTTGCAAAAGCTAAAAGTTGGAAATTTGAGAAATTTTTTTAAGTCTGAGAATAATGGCGCCTAAAGTCAAACTTTGACTTTTGAAATTAAAGTGCATGCTTTGGTCGCCCTATAATGGAGGGATTTTTGAACTGAATTAAAATAATAATAAAACTTCAGTTTCACCTCCAAATCGAACTGCAAAATACTCCATTATTTTTGCATGTGGCGTATTTCCTCTTTGCATGCTGAGTGGCGCCCATTTTAGGGTTTTATCTCCATTTTTGTTAACTGAATGAGGTCTAATGAGAATGCTCCATCCAAAATTTAGGGTTTTTGCATACATGTGATGCCCTAACTCATGAAAATTCTTTAAATATGCACTGAGGCATCCATTTCCTTCATCACAGGTTGAAGGAAAACACATTTTCCCTAGTGCAAGCAAGATTTGGAGGCGCTACAGGAAGAATTTTTTAGTGTTTTTCACAGTTACAAGTCTAGATTGCTCAACAAGGTAATTTTCCAGACTTCATCTTTTAGCATATGCATGTCAGACTTCATTCAAGGATAGGCATCATTTTTACAGAGGCAAAATATAACTTCTATCTTCTCTCTCTCGCATTTCCTCTATCCTTGTCTTAGGTTTTTTCTCTCATGTCCAAGTAAACGACAGTTTTTCATAGTTCTGATCATCTGGGTTCGTTGTGCACTGCATTCTCTACAAAACCCATGTGTTAGAATTTTTCAGGAAAAATTGCCCTGTAGCTTCTCTTTTTGAAGTTTTTCTTTTTTCTAAAGATTCCTTTGCATGGTAGTGAAAAAGTCAACATTTTGAAAAACGAAGAATCTGGGTTTGATCAGCACATTGGCAGCTACAAAACCCATGTTCCAGAATGTTTCGAAAAAATTTGCCCTCACAGCTCGTACCGCTCCCTGTTGCTTTTTTCCGAAAAGTCTTTGCATGCCAAGCAAAAAAATACTTTTTGAATTTTTGACTTTGTGGGTTTGCTTAGAAATACATTCTCTACAAAACCCATGTCTCAAAATTTTTTGTAAAAATTGTCCCTCAGTAGGCTATTTTTAGCCTCATCAGAAGCTATTTTTAGCTCATTGGAGAAAGTTGTCAGAACACATCCCTGTTTACAGTCAACAGGCTAGTTTTTCAGAATGTAGTTCACCCAGATTGAATTGTAATGTCCTTGATTTTTGTGAACATCGGTTTATGAGGGTTTAGCCTATTCTTGACTCTCGTAGGCTAAGGAGCTCGGTTAGAGGGTCTTCTTCTTGGCAGTTACCCAGATGGTGGTTGGCTCGCTTCATGAATTCAAGAGTTATTTGGATGATTCTTATGGTATCTTGGGTGTTGGATAACACATTGTTTGATAACATACTGTTTGATAACACATTGAGTTAGAAAACATATTGTTGGATAACATATTGTGTTTTATTTTATATTTGCACTTTATAAGTTATATTTTTAAATTATAATAAAGTGTAAATATAATATGATATTATATTGTTTATTTGAGAAGCTTCTAGAAGGGGCCGACCCCTTGAGGAAAAAAAGAATAAATAGATGGTGTTGGGTTGCTTCTCATCATCCAAATTTGAATATTGCTTTGATATTTTCAGTTGTGGAGCCAAGGGTTTCTGCAGTTGTTTCATTTGGCCATTGAGAACGAAAACTCTCAATTGGTAATGCGATTTTGAGGTTGTGAAATATCATCTAAATTATCGCTGGTTGTGGCCTCTATCTCAAGGGTTCAACTTGGGCTTCATTGGAAAACTTTGTGGCCTTTGGCCAAGTTTTGATGGTATTCGTTTGGGGTTTGATTGGAGACATTTTGAGAGCATTTAGTCTTCATCCATTTTGGCATTTTGGGAGGATGTCTTGTAATAAGAAGAATCTGATTTTTATAATTAGAAATTACAGTCATCTATTATTTTGCATACAGCCACGATTTTTGCTTTAAGGAGTCTCTTTGGGTTCGGTGGTGCTGGGAGTTAAGGGCGCTTCACTCAAGGAAGTAAGGCGACCTAGCTAAGAGCAATTGGGAGCATTTTTTGAAGGTCGACATTTGCATATTTGGCATACCAACAGCAAATAGGGGCGGTGACAATGAAAATTTCGATTTAAGCTTGGAGTCTAACATTTGGTGTTGTTGATGGTTC
>VDFB02365783.1:0-22413 GCA_007258455.2 Sequoia sempervirens | reverse complement strand
AAAGTTGATTCATAAACTAAATATAAAATAAACAAATATCAAATATAAAATAAAAGAAACAAATAATAAGTATAAAACCCGATGGGATCCTAACATAGCAATCAGACATAGCAATTACCATTTTTTAGACTAATCAACATTGGTTATGATCAGTCCCAAAAGGAGCAACGACAGTATAAGGGACACATCCCAAATCAAAGGGAGAGTGAAGACCTTTGACTAGTCTATAAAAGGGGGATGAATACAAGACATGTGAGGGTTTTTGTTTAGGAGGAGAACAACAAGAAATATGGGAAAGGAAGATAGAAGAGAATATATAAAAGCATTATTTTGATCGATGGAAATATCAGAAATATATGAATATATTCTGAGTAAAAAGAATCACCTGTGATATCTTATTATTTATATTCATAAGATCATGGATAGGAGAATTAAGAAAGCTTCAGCAATCGAACCAAAATAAAGATAAGTATTTTTTGTATTCAAATAATTAATTTAGTAATTGTATTAAGGGTGTGGATAGGGACTATAGTAAGTATTCTTCATGACTTTAAATAAGAAGATGATGAATACTTTATGTATTTAGAAAATGAGATTTAAATGCATTATGAATTTAGGTATGAATGATTGCCAGATATATTAGGTATCCAAATAACAATTGATGATTAATAAATATATTATGGTTAATAGATATATTATTGATGGTTGATAAATACAATCTATACATAGTGATATGATGTTATTTATTAATGTCATTTTGGAGTAATAAGATTATGAAGGCTAGTATTTATTATTATAACAATGCTAATATGTCATCTTGAATTAGATAACTAATAATGTTAATTATGATATTTAATATAGAGTTACTCACATGCTTAATCTTGATGTTCAATGTGGAGTACTAATATTCTACTTGTCAAACTAGTTTAGTGATGGTTCTCTAACTTGTTTGCTAGGACTAAATCAATTCAAGGTATCCTCTAGGGCTCATCGCTTTGAAAATTGATAATTTAGAATAGATTCTACAAAACTCCTATTAGGGACATTACAAGTGGTATCAGAGCATAATCTTGCCATCTTGTGGAAGAAAGGTCAAGCAAGAGGATACAGGACTTTGGAGACTCCTCATAGTCATACATAATAATTTGAATTTCAAAACATTTGCAAGCATTTGAAGAAGCAACAACCTATCACAAGTGGGAAAAATAAATGTACGGGAACTAGGGCACCAATGTAATCAAAAGGACCTTACAAGAGTATTACAAAGGGATATAGCAATGAAGACCTCTTCTACATACTCCATCCAAGAGGGGACAAGATGAGCCCACTTAGGCCAAGGGGTACTTTCCTCTGGGGTATCTGAGGGTACTGCCTTTGGGTCTAGAGGAGTTAAGCCACCACAACAATGAAGTCCTTCTCTATATACACCACCCAAGAGGGGACAAGATGAGCCCACTGGGTCAAGGGGGTACTTTCCTCTAGAGTATCCGAGGGTATTTCCTTTGGGTCTAGAGGAGCTGAGCTAGACATTGAGGTCCTCTGCTAGATACGCCACCCAAGAGGGGACAAGATGAGCCCACTTGGGCCAAGGGGGTACTTTCCTCTAGGGTATTTGAGGGTACTACCTTTAGGTCTAGAGGAGTTGATCCACCAGGACAATGAGGTCCTCTCCTAGATATGCCACCCGGGTGGGGGATGTAATGAGCCCTTGTGGGCCAAGGGGGTACTTGCCTCTAAGGTATCTGACGGTACTACCTTTAGGTCTAGGGGAGTTGAACCACCAGGACAATGAGGTCCTCTTCTAGATACGCCACCTAGGTGAGGGACGTAATGAGCCCTCATGGGCCAAGGGGGTACTTACCTCTAAGGTATCCGAAGATACTACCTTTGGATCTAGAGGAGTTGATCCATCATGTGTTCTATAATGGAGGACGTTGCATCCTATAATGGAGGATGTTGTGTCCTATATGTGAGAACCTTCGTGTTCTATAATGGGAATAAGTAGACTCAAGGGGGAAAAATCATAAGGGAAAGGGAAAGAGTTGGCATGATGGGTCCTAGGCTCCTCATCAGGTCATGATTTCCCATACTATCTTATGGTTGAACCCTCCAAGGATAGTAGAATGCATTATGGACATGTGAGTGTTAGCCACTGTGATGCGCTAGTTAGCCATTGTGTATGTGATGAATGCTAGAGCTAGTCACTATCTATTTGGGACTCGTCATTGTGTTTATGAGTACTTTATGCTTAAAAACTATGAAAATGTTATAAACATTGTTTTCCAGTTGCTTAAAGCTAGTTGGTTGTTTTTTTGAGATACTTGGTTGCGTACTTGAGCTACTTATTTGTGTGCTTGAGCTACTTACTTGTGTGCTTGAGCTACCTGCTTATCTACTTGAGCTAATTTCCTACTTGCTTAAGCTACTTGCTTGTGTGCTTGAGCTACCTGATTTTCTGCTTGAGCTAGTTGCCTACTTGCTTGAGTTGGTTGCTTACGTGCTTGAGCTACTTGATTGTCTACTTGAGTTGGTTTCCTACTTGCTTGAGATGGTTGCTTGTATGCTTGAGCTACCTACTTGTCTACTTGAGTTGGTTGCCTATGTGCTTGAGCTACTTGCCTGTGTGCTTGAGCTACTTACCTATGTGCTTGAGCTGGTTGCTTGCTTGCTTGAGCTACTTGTTTTCCTGCTTGAGCTACTTGCCTATGTGCTTGAGCTACTTGCTTTCTTGCTTGAGATATTTGTTTGCTACTTGCATGCTTGGTTGAGCTACTTGGTTTCCTAATTTAATTTCTGATTTATGTGGTTTTAAGTTGTACTAATTCATGAACTCCAACCTGTGGGTTTTAAAATTATGGAGAAATAGTAGCACTTGAGAATATTAGTTAATACATTATCCTCATAGTCAAAATCACCATCAATTGGGTTAGAACCTCCAATTCCTATCTAAGCTAATTTCATCACCACAAGGAGAAACACCTTAAAATTACACATCTTACATTATGATTGCTTGAGGGAAAGCAATCTTGGGCAAGGTGGATTGTCATGTCCTTGAAATAGAATATTAAAATAACTAAGTGTTGAGATGCAAATAAATAAAATAAGTGACAAATTATGTATTTTACAATATTAAATTACTATAATTATAATCATAATATAATATTACAAATATTAACAAAATAAGTATATTCATACTAGCAATTTTATTATAATTATGATTATGAAAATAATATTATAATTATGATTAAAATTATTGGTAACTACCATAAATATTTATAAGACAAATGCCACAAATAGCAAATATAAAATAGACAAAAGTTGATTGATAAACTAAATATAAAATAAACAAATATCAAATATAAAATAAAAGAAACAAATAATAAGTATGAAACCCGATGGGCTCCTTGTTGGAAGAATGAGTAGATTATCTATACGTTGTCATTGATGTCACCATGTTGGTAGCTTGGTCTGATACTCTAAACTGGTATGTATAATTGACATCTCTTCTCTAGTGGTTGATCCAGTATTTTTGGTGCCTCTCCAGTATTCTAGTCTGCATTTCTCTATAGTTGACAATTTCTAATCATGGTTTTGGTAGATTACTTATGGATGTTAAAGGCATACATGATTAGGCTATTTCGTGTTCTAATGCTCGTATGACAAAGTGACATTATTTTGGTTGCATTGAAGACTATTCCTGGCTGACTTGTTAACCTAATTTTGATATGATATGAAAACTTATGTGTGATCCATTTCTTGGTCCAAGCTGAGATAATGTAACGTGCTAATGGTTAAATTGTATTTTGAAAATATTTTGTGATCTATTAGAGCAGATAGTTGACATCTTTTATAAATGAATGAAACCTAATTAGGCCGACCTAATTAATGCTTGCGATGGAGATCAGATATATATATAAATATATGAAGAGTTTTTGAAGAGTAGTGAGAGTGTGTAGACAATAAAGAAGAGACAAAAGAAATAATGAGTGAGTAATGAATGTAAAGGTATGATCAGAAAGGAAACAATTGATGAGTGAAGAATGAAGGGTGTAAAGTCTAAATACTGACCATGACCATCTATATGTTGTCATTGAAGTCTGAATAGTGAGCCTCCTTGTTGGATAGTGAGTTCTTTTTTGTAGGCAATGAGCCTTTGTACTTGGACAGTAAGTCATTTTGGCAGTGAGCCTCTTTTGAAAATACTATATAGTGTGAGTTAACCCTCAGTGTGGTTTTTCCCTTATTGGGTTTTCCACATAAAAATCTGGTGTTCATTGTGTTGATTTACTTTTTGTTATTTGTGTTTCATGCTCATATTTAATAACAGAATAGTGTGGTTGAAGAATTGATAAGTGATAAAGTTTTAAGTTTGAATTTGTGTGACAACTAATTCACCCCCCCTCTCAGTTTTCCTATGCCTGTTTAACAATTGGTATTAGAGCTTTTGGTTCCTTGGTGAAGAGCTTAACCACTTGAGGAGGATCCTGAAGGTTGGTTGAATGGATGATAAAGGAGAGCTTTGAACTTCTCTTGAAGATCATGATAAAGTGGAAAGAGAAAACATAGATCTGAAAGAGAATCTTGATGAAGCAAATGAATGTGTTCAAAAACTGAAGGAACAGTTGAAGAAATTTAAGGAAAGACACAAAGAAGTAAGTGAATAGTTGAAACAAGAGATAATTGGATTGAAAGTGATAGTAGAAGAGAAGAGGATTGAAGAATGTTTGAATACAATGGTCCAGAACAAGTTTGATGAATTTTATAGACTCAAGTAAGAGATAGTAAACGTAAGAGTGGAACTAGAGAAGGCTAAACTTTGTGAAAATAGTTTCAGATCTAGCTCTGGTAAAATTGAAGAACTACTTACAAGACAAAAACCATGTAAGGACAAAGGTGGCTTGGGAGTTGATACTGGTGAAAGTTCTAAAGATGTGAAGAAGAATCAAGGCAAGAGGAAGTAGAGAAGGAATTTTGCAAGAAGATCGCTTGTGAGACAACCTAATGCACAGAGGTACCCCTCTTTCAATGGTGTTTTTTTTTCTTGTAATAAATATGGTCATAAAGCAATTGAATGCAGAAGTAGGATGGGCCAGTTTTTTGGTTCTCTTTCTGAATTTTTTTTTGAATGTGGGAAGATTGGACATAAGGCTACATAATGCAGATCTCAAGTAAGAATGATCAGTAGGATAATGAGGAACAATTTTAATGAAGGAAAAATGAATCAATTCTTTAATGGCTACTACTATACCTGTAACAAATTTGGACATAGGGAAAATAAGTGTAGATCGAGGAATAATGGAGTATTGATTAATCAAAAAAATGTGATCTTTTATAACTGCAACAAACCTGGACATGTATCTAAAGTTTGTAAGAATAAGAAAGGAATGAAGTATGCTCCGGAAGAGAAGAGTGAACCGGTAAAGAAGACTAACAAAGAAGAGATGAAGCAAGAGATGGATAAGGTATGGAAGAAGAAAAACCTAAGACTCCTAATGTGTCTATGCCCTCATTCGGTACATATGACTTATTCAAAATTTAGACCTACCATGGTCTTAGGGGGAGCATTATCAGAAGATTATAAAAACCCCTAGACGAATGGCATGTCAAAGGCTAGCACATGGTTGGAATGTGAAGAATTTTTATTCAAAGGCTGTGGAAAAAGAACCAGAGAAAAATTTGTTGGTATGAGGATTTGCAGACCGAATAAGGGCTTTTTGTGATAAGAAGATTGTTTTTAATAGCTTTTTGGTGTCTACCGCATTTAATGTGTCTTAGGGTAAGTGCGATGGTGTATAAGATGAAGTTTTCAAGTATTTTTGGTTAAAGCATTCTTTTGAAGAGCTTGAACAGAAGCTTATAATGATTTTGGAGTGAGTTTGAAGCATTTCTTAAAGGAATTTGAAGAGATTATATCAGCTAATTTGGAAACCTTTTCTCTAATTGCAAAAGGAAAGAAGAAAATTAAAGAATTTTTGAGAAAGAAAAAAAATGGACAATTGATCATGTGGTGTTACCCCTCTAAAGTTGAAAAGCATCAAATTATAAGAATATGATCATAGGAAAATGAAAGGAATTGAACTAGGGTTGAGAAAAGTCTAATTACAAAACATAAAAACCCTAGGGATGGACCTATGGAGTGAATTCCCATGGATTATATATAAAGAGGTTATCTTGTTCTTGTTGAATCATTTCAAGGATGAAAGCATTTTTTTGGACAAACCCTATTTGATCTCGAAGGAAGGAATCAAAGTGATCACTAGATTATGCAGCATTAGAGAACTCCCTGGAAAGAAAACTATGAAGTATAAAGATGTGGAGGAGATGACTGGAATCAATAGAGATCTTAGAGCTTTGTTGATTGATACACTTGTTGATTCTATTGTTAGGTATGTCATGTATGGTATTTCATACAAAATTTATTTTAGAAACCATGAAAGTTCAACTTCGGTGATTACCATACATATTGCCCACATGATGGCTAAGGAGAACATACAATTTGATTTATGTAGCTTGTTTCTTGAGAATTTGCTTGAAAATGTTTGAATGTCATTAGTTGAGAATTATCCCATTCATTTTAGATCCTTACTGGTGTGTCTGGTGTTTTACTTTTTGAATTCTCTACCAGGAAAAGATAATGTGATGTGGGAATTTGGTATCCCTATTGGAAAGAAAATTTACAGATATCTAGAGTCTTTGGAAGATAATGTAAACATGTGTAGATCATATTTCTCATCTTTGAAAGCAAGCTCTTGCTCTGGTATATTTGCATCAAGCCAATTTGAAGTGGGCTCTTCCTCTAGGAAAAGAGAATTGGAAGTTGTTGTCAATGATTCCCCTCCAAAATTGAAAAGGAGAAAAGAGATAACTAAAGACATCATTGACATTTCAAATGAGAAGGAGAAAGAATCTCTGACTAGAACTGAATCCCTTGATCCTAATTACATCCAATCTATGATAGTTGAAAGAAAAATGAAGAAGATTGGTGAACTATGGAATGTTGCCTCGCCTATTGACAAATTGAAAATTGATGATGCTCTGCTAGATTATCTACTTCAGAAAGGTATTGAAGTATCTACTATTTCTGATTTCTTGCTAGAAAATATAATTGAGATTGTTGAAGAAAGGATGTTGCTTGAAGGTCTGGAAGGACATAAGATGGGAATCTTGGTTGAAAGGAGATGTGAAAAGAATATGTAGAGATTTTCTAGATTGATTGTGGAAACAAAGAAGTGCATTAAAGAAATTTTAGATGTTTACATGTATTGTCTTCGGTGGCCTACAACTGTAGATAATTTTAGAAGTAGAATTGAAGCTGAAGTGAACATTGGAAAGAATTTCAATATATTTGAAGATAAAGAAGGGAAGAAAAAAATAAGAGTTGGTGAACTACAGGCTGAACTAATCATTACACAAAAATAGAGAAATGATGTGACAAAGACCTTCTAGCTTCTTAAAGGAATTGTTGAAGTCTAGTTAGAGCATCTTTTCAGAATTCTTATTGATGCAAAAGATGTTCAAAATGAATGTTTTGTTACATCTTGGTCACCCTCTTTTACTCTGTTGGGATTATTGGAAAGTACATACAAAATATTGGAGTCTACTATATTCAACTAGAAGAAGTTGTATCCATTTCTCAAGGAAAGGTATAAGAAGGTATTCTAGGTGAAGAATGTCATCTTCACTTAATTTCTATTTGCTTAAAAGATCCAGATTGCTGGAAGTTTTTGAAGTTTTTGGAAATATTTTGAAATTTTGATATCACCATGTTTATGTCACTCATTTTTGGTGCCCTTTTCCATTAATGTCAAAGGGGGAGAGTGTTGGAGATAGTGGAGAAAGTTAAAAAGTTTTTGAGGAAAGAAGGAGAATTTTGTTTACATGTTGCCATCAATGAAAAAGGGGGAGATTGTTGGAAGAATGAGTAGATTATCTATATGTTTTCATTTATGTCACCATGTTGGTATCTTGGTTTGGTACTCTAAACCTATGCATATAACTAACTTATCTTCTCTAGTGGTTGATTCAGTATTTTTGGTGCCTCTTCAATTGTCTAGCTGCATTTCTCTGCAGTTGGCAATTTTTGATTATGGTTTTGGGAGATTACTTATGGATGTTAAAGGCACGCATGATCAGGTTATTTTGTGTTTTGGTACTCGTACGATGAAGTGACATTATTTTGGTAGCATTGAGACTATTACTAGCTGATTTGTTAAGCTAATTTTGATATGATATGAAAACTTATTTGTGATCTAATTCTTTGTTCGAGTTGACATAATGTAACATGCTAACGGTTAAATTGCATTTTGAAAATATTTTTTGATCTATTGGATCCAACAATTGATATCTTTTATAAATGAATGAAATCTAATTAGGCCAACCTAATTGATGCTTGTGATGGAGATCATATATATATATAAATATATGATGAACAATTTTTGAAGAGTAGTGAGAGTGTGGAGACAATAAAGAAGAGACAAAAGAAATAGTGAGTGAGTAATGAATGTAAAGGTGTGATCAGAAAGGTAGTAGTTGATGAGTGAAGAATGAAGGGTGTAAAGTATGAATACTGAGCATCTCTGGAACTGTATCAGCACATGATAGGTGCATCATTCTAGTTCATTTTGGGTTGTAAAGCCTTATTCTATTTTGTATAATCTTGTGTAGGCAATGAGCCTCCTTGTTGGATAGTGAATCATTTTTGTAGGTAGTGAGCCTTTGTACTTGGACAATGAGTCCTTCTTTTGGTAGTGAGCCTCTTTTGAAAATAATATATAGTGTGAGTTAACCCTCACCATGGATTTTTGGGTATGTGTAGGATCATGATGGGAAAAAAAGTGGCTATATGATGGGTATGTGTAGGGTATGTGGTTAAGGTGGTCAGAAATATGAGTTTTATACTTTTTAAAAGTTGTAATAAAAAAATCATAATTAATTATTTACTTGGGAAAAAGTTACAAGAAAATATGCATCACATTCGGACATGAGTCCTCTACTTCTATCTAAAATCTTATAAAAAAATATTATCATTTTATTGTGGTTAGGGTGGTCAGACAGACACCTACTTCTTATTTTTTCCCTGAAATTTAAATTCTACTACATTGAAATTTCAAATTTTCACCAAATCGATTCTTTTTTTCTTTAAATAAACCTAGTAATTTAGAAACTACATTCAATTTTCTACATATTATATTCTTACATATTTTTGAAATAATATAGATAACTTATTCAAATTTTTACATCAAGTTGCCTAACTTTGATTTTTCTAAATGTTTTTCCACTTAAGAGCCTATTTTTTCCATGATGATCCTGCACATACCCTTTCCCTTATTGGGTTTTCCACATAAAAATTCATCGTTCATTGTGTTCATTTACTTTCTGTTACTTGTGTTTCATGCTCATATTTAATAAAAAAATAGTGTGGTTTAAGAATTGATGAGTGATAAAGTTTTAAGTTTGAATTTGTGTGACAACTGATTCACTCGCCCCCTCTCAGTTGTCCTGCATCTATTTAACACTCCTAACATAGCAATTAGACATAAAAATTACCATTTGTTAGACCGATTAACATTGGTTATGACTAGTCCCAAAAGGAGCAGCAAAAGTACAAGGGACATGTCCCAAATCAAAGGGAGAGTGAAGACCTTTGACCGGTCTATAAAAGGGGGATGAATACAAGACATGTGGGTTTTTTTTTAGGAGGAGAACAAGCAATGTAGGAAAGGAAGATAGAAGAGAATATATAAAAGCATTATTCTAATCGATGGAAAAATAAAGAATATATGAATATATTCTGAGTAAAAAGAATCACCTGTGATATCTTTTTATTTATATTCATAAGATCATGGCTAGGAGAATTAAGAAAGCTTCAACAATCGAACCAAAATAAAGATAATTGTTTTTTGTATTTAAATAATTAATTTAGTAATTGTATTAAGGGTGTGGATAGGGACTATAGTAAGTATTCTTCCTAAATTTAAATAAGAAGATGATGAATACTTTATGTATTTAGAAAATGAGATTTAAATGCATTATGAATTTAGGTATGAATGATTGTCAGATATATTAGGAACCCAAATAACAGTTGATGATTAATAAATATATTTAAATATATTATGGTTAATAGATACATTATTGATTGTTGATAAATACAATCTATACATAGTTATCTAATGTTATTTATTAATGTCATTCTGGAGTAATAAGATCATGCGGACTACTATTTATTACTATAACATTGCTAATATGTCATCTTGAATTAGATAACTAATAATGTTAATTATGGTATTTAATATAGAGTTACTCATGCTTAATCCTGATGTTCAATGTGGAGTACTAATATTCTACTTGTCAAACTATTTTAGTGATGGATATCTAATTTGTTTGTTGGGACTAAATCAATTCAAGGCATCCTTTGGGGCTCATTGCTTTGAAAATTAATAATTTAGAATAGATTTGACAAAACTCCTATTAGGGACATTACATATAGGTTTCTTTATTTTAATTTTGGTAGATTATTTGAAAGAATATCAACTTTAAATATCATATATATCTTACTTTGGATCCATTCCATGTATTACTTAGTTTTCCATAGATTCAACAATGTTAATAAGTTCCTTAGATGTTACATTAGTATTGTTACACCCCAAATTTTGTAATTACTATTTACTATTACTATGTATGGTAAAATGTGAATGTAATGTGAATTTAGTCGATAAATAAATTGTGTGTGCACTTTGTTATCATTGCTTAATGCATGAATGCCATATCATTTAATATTATATGAAGGAATGCATTTATGTGATTGAATGAATATTGTGCTGATATTCTAACTATGGAGATGCATTATGTGTAATGCATATTTTGTTGAATAGTTGACTACCTTGGACATGTTTTGAGAATGTGGATGCAGGTATACTTTCGTTCCTCCAGGTAGAGGGGAAGTATCACTTAGGAGAAGTTCTTAGTTAGGTAACTAGTAACGTAACCTATCCGAGCTTACACACACCATAGTAGAATAATTGAGTCGGGTTATCATATGGGAAGTTGGTAAGTCATCCTTAGTGTAATGAGTCTGCATTAGTAAGGGTCTTGATTACTACTGAATGCATGCTTGGATGGCATTTATCTATTTGACCTTGTGATTCCTTCCTTACCCTACTGTTCTTGTTTGTGTGGTTGATTGTGTATTAGGATATATGCATATATGTTAATACAAACAAGTGATATGATGTCATAGTCACATAGGACATGATCATTCAAATATTGAATGAATCATTAACTATCATGTCGATAGATCATATATGTATATATGTGTTTGTATGAATGTAAATACACATGTAAGTGTAAATGCTTAATAGAGGGGTGTGTATACATATATATATTAATAAATAATATATATTATTACTATGTGATTGTTATCTTGTCATATTCTTTTGTGTATCAAATGTGTGCTACTTGATTGAAATGAGATATATATATATATAGATATATGATTTAGTGTGAATGCTAACTCTACACACACACGCGCACGCACACACACACACACACACACATATGAACTGACTAGTATTACATGCAAATATATGTGAAAACAATGGTAAAAAATATATGATTGATATATATATATATATGTATCAATATTAATGAATGATTTTGTACATACATATTATTATGGTAATATTAGGATGATCCCACAATAGTGGTTTACAATTTTTGGCCAAACTGGGCATTGAAATAAATTTTTTTAACTAAATCTTCACTTTTGGGAACCTATAGTAGCTAAACCGTGAGGAATTTGAAGATGATGCAAACTAGAGTTTCCTGACATTTTGTTTTTATATTCTAAATATATTTTTTTCAAAATTTTTGGAATCAGTTCATACTTATTTTTCCATCTCCCTCGAAAACTAGTTTTTTTTTTTTTTTCAGAAAATAGTATTTTTAAAAAGTAACGCTCATCATATAACACATAACCTTTTTCCATGAAGGATAAAATTTTAATTCTTTTGAATTTAGATTTGTAACTCTAATTCTAGTGCTTCCACTTGGTTAGATATTTTTTTATTGAATATTTTTTCTTTAATCAAGTTTCAAAGTCAAACCAATTACAATTCAGACATAGTACGATTGTATACGTGTAACTTTTTTGTATGTCAAAATTCAATTTTTTTTGTTGGATCAAGGACTTCAATATTTGGCGCACTCATATTTTTCAATTTTTTTTTATAATCTACTATTTTCCACATGTGTAGAACAAAGAGCTTGATTTTTGGTGAAAAACCTATGTTTAATAAAACTAAAAAAAACAAATACATAATAAAACCAAAACATATTAAAATTATATTTTTTGGATAGCTCATTCCAAGGACTACCTAATTCTAGTTTGGTTTGTGAAGTCTCCACCATTTTCATCTTCAACCTAAGCTCTGAAGTGCAAAAATTTAGATTTATTTTTGTCTTTGAGGGGGAGAATGAGGGATAAGGGGGGTTCGAATTAACCCCTAGGGGTTCACTTGAACATTGATTTGAGTGAACCACCTTTTAATTTGCATTTCCTTTGGTTTTTTGGGTGGGAAATGGGGGGAAAGTATTTAAGTTGGTTCGCTCAAACCTGTAGGTTCGTTTGAACCTCTAAAACCAAATTTTTTGCCAAGGGCTCATTTTTTGTGAGTTTTCCTTCCTCCATCAAATTGTAAACCACTATTGTGACTTCACCCATTATAGAAAACACACACACACACACACACACATATGTATATATATATATTGGATGCATTAAAAATGTGGGCGCAGTCATAAAGAAAATTATGGTAGGATAAAAGTGAACAAATATAAGAATGCCTTAACTGCATAAGGAGTGAAATAGTAGGAAGGAATGTTTAAATGTTACAAGATCATATAGCTCGTGAGTTGAAGTGTGTGAGTTAAGGAGTAAAGTTTTGCATTTAGGATGACCAAATGATAGATACCAACACATGACCATTGTAGAATAGATAAAAGAGGAAATGTGTAAACATAGGCCAAAGTATGAGATAGTAATGACTGTATTCTTCAATTGAATTTCACGCTCTTGTTGTCAATACTAAAAGAGAGTTTGAATATGCAAAATTTGAAACCTTTAAGTCATTAGTGAGAATAAGTCGATGCATTGGTGTATCATGGACTTGGTCAATAGAATTACCACAATTTTATGTATCAAATCAAACAATTGTTAATATATTGGCAACAAATCAATGACTTTGTCTTAATCGATGTAAATGAGTGTGTCGATACTTAGCATGACTTAGTCGATGCTTTACTTGATGACACTCTTGTTATTGACTATTTCTCTTGAGGATGAAGTTGTTCCACCTTTGTATCTTTTAAACTATAGAAGTCTGCTTTAAGTTGCTAGTTGACTTCTATAATATGGAAAGTTGATTTGGTCTCCAATTGTTGTCAATATGAGGGTCGATCTGTTGATATTTGGGTTGAGCCTATTCTTACATGTTTACCACCTTTCGAGCTATGTTAGTGGTGTTTCTATGCATTCTTGTTGCTGTCAAAATCATGCCTAAATTATAGGCAGTGTTGTTATAGGTTTGTTGTATAAATAGTAGCAAGAGTTCATTTGTTTGGGACACATCATTATTCTCCTTCCATGCATTATTTCTTATGCAAAAGTATCTATATTTTATATACTTCTCTATCTGCAATATTATTTCATTATAGTGATTGAAATCCTTGAGTGTAGAGAGAGTTTAATTATCCTCTGATACGAAACATTTTCCAACTTTCAAGAGTTAAGAGTTGTGAGACTTTGTTGGAGGATCAATATCAAGATAGTTGTTGTTCTAAGAGTGTTGTGTTTATGCCCAATTGAATTGGAAAGCTTAAATACATGCATGAGGATATTCTACTTTTGTTTATTCTACTTTGAATGTGTTATCTTGATTGATTAAACTAGTCTTGTTGTTACTTGCACTTAGGAGAAAGTATTATTTTATTTGAAAAAAAAGTAGAAACTATTTACTTTGTTGTGATTTGTTTGTAATTACTCCATGATAGGAGAGACTATTTGAACATGGGTTGCTCACAACTAGTTATTTGAATAAGATAACTAGTGGGTTACTTCTAGGTTAAGAGGTTTAGCGAAACCTAGTTGTAGACATGTAAAATATATTGATTGGCATTGTGCATCTGATCCTGACTTACTAACATTTTTTCTTCCTAAATCATCCCTCGGTCTAACCATTTAATCAAATCTCCTTATCTGATTAAATTAATCAATATTCCTCTCTTAATTGAATAAATCATTTTATCTAATTAAGTCAATCTCTTTTGTTAATTAAATCAATCCATCTGATCTAATTATCCCTATTTAATTAAATAATCAATTTATTTGATTAAATCTCTAAAGTCTATCCATTAAATTAAATAAATTAAAACCTTATTTGATTTAATCTAACACTATCTCTTTTAATTAAATAAATCAAAATCTTTATTTAATTAACCTCTTATCATATGCCTCTCTTATTTGATTTAAATAAATCCATAAATTTGAGTCAAATAGGTCACATCATCTAACCTTTCTCATTAAATTAATTAACCCTTGATTAATTTAATCTCATCTCATGTCCCATCCTCTATATAATGCAAGTTGCACATGAAAATAGATTTTATTTATTTATTAAATCTCTATTTTCCTCATAAGGCATCTTTTGGAATATTCTCTCAATTTGAATTCAAAAATTCTAAGTCAACATGTACATCCAACAAGGCAAATTCTGTTCCTACATGTCCTTTCCTTGAGCCAAGTGGCATTTATTGCATTTCCCTTCCCTCTTGCATATCATTTCAACAAATTTGAAATTCAAAATTATGCATTTATTGGCACAAACCCCAAATCTTGCACATCCTTCATCCATTTATAGATTGACAAGTGGCATCATGCCATTAGATGAATGTTAGTCCCACATTGCTCAAATTTGGACATTCATCCATCTTGGCATTCTATAAATAAAGAGCTCATATCCTCATTTGATCATCCACAATTTGAGCAAAGTTACCATGCCCAAATATCCATCAAATTTCATCAATCATTCTTGAATCATAGTTAAGTTTTGCAGATTTTAGCTTGAAGCACTCTTCAACATCAAGAAAGTGGATCAAATCTTCATCAACACATCAAGTTTGCATCATAGGAATTGGGAAAGGGCCAATTTTCACATCAAATTGGCACCAATTCCCCCATGGGATTATGAGTTTGCACATCTAATTAGGATTCAATCTTTGTTTTATCATTTCCATTGTGTTCTTAAATATTTTCTTCCTAGTTTGAATGTTGTAAATGGATTTCATGGGGAATCCTTGTTTTGGCTTGCAATCTCTCATCTAACTCATTTATTCTTGTTGTTTTCTAGGTACCAAGGTTGGGGTTCACACATTTGGCGCTAGAAGGAGGGATGGATATCATTCTTTCTCATCTTTTCCCAAAATTTCCACGTTTTTCCTCACACACAAAAAATTCTAACGCTGGGAGCTCAGCATCGTTGTTTTGGCACCGCTGACTCTTCAACATCGCTATATAGCACTGCTCGAAACTAAAATTGCGACATTGGACTCATCCTACCAAAATATTTGAATTTCTAACTTCACCGCTGGACTCATTCACTTGCAAGAATTTTCAAAATTAAAAAAAAATCATGACGCTAGAAGGAAACTGTGACGTTGGGAAAAAAGTGTGATGTAGTTGAGCTCTCTGTCCTAACATAGAGCGATGTTGACTGGCAAGCAGAATTGTGAGGGCACCGCTGGGAAATCAAACTGCAACGCAGTTGCAAGTTGCGACGCTGGAAGATAGTAAAAAGGGAAAATCTAATTTAAGCACGTGCTTTTGATTTATGATTAATGTGTCTTCTGTTTTCTACTTTTTAATTTCTGTATGTTCCAAAATCTGATTGGTTTTTCTTCCTTGTAGGTTGGGAACTTGAAATCAAAGAAAGAGGAGGCATGGGGAGGATGTTTCATTAAATCAAAGTATTTTTAAACACTTTAGTGTTTTCTTAACACTTTGTTAAGAAATTGTTATCTTTTTCTTCCTTAGGACACTAATTTTTGTTTGGGTTTAAAAATAATCTTTCCATTTCTTGCAAAGACTAAAATGAACATTATAATCACAACTTACTAGGTTTTGTTTCTTGGATTAACAAATGAACAAGGTGTCTTCCACTTGTGTTTTGGTGATTAAAAAGAACTCACATTTTGCTTTGTGGATTTAAAAGGAACAAGTGTAACCTTTTTTTTTGTGAAGGCTTACTTAAACTAAAGGCATTGAAAAGGGACGTATGCGCTTCTCTCGTAGTTTATAGCGATCTTGAGAATCAAAAGGCCTTTTTCATGACTTTAGGGTGAGACAAAGCAATCACCTCCACACTTCGATTTGGGTTTAAAATTGAACAACATCTTGTGCGAGTGTGAGTGGGAGCATTGTTGCGTATATTCTCTTTCTTTGTTGCCAACAAAGATTGATCGAGTTATGAATATTGTTCTTCATTCACTTTTGTTTATCCTAGAGGGCATACCTTGGGAAAAAATTACTCACCCAAGGGAACGACTCAACCGGTAACACTCTAAAGCCAAGAGTATTTCGAACCAGGATATAAATGTGGATATTGGAAGAAATGCCAATATCATGCGGTTCATTCTGACAAGATGGATCTGAAAGGGGACTCTTGCCGTATGGGTCAATCTCCATGAACAGAAAGTCGTTATTAAAACTCATGTGCTAGAATTTTATAAAATCCTTTAATCCATTTGTTGGTGCAAGAACGGTCATTCTGAAGCCACCCCACTTTTACGGTCTTTTAGTAGAAATGGAAAACATGCCATGGGAGTTTCATGGGTGTTGATGCTTGGCTGCCCCATATAAGTGAGTGTTGTGGAGGGGAGCCAGTGGAGTCAAGCATCTAACCATTAGATAAAGATAAGTCTAGCTGGACTTGTCCAGGTGGGAATCCAAAAAATATTGTCTTACACATCCATAGGATTGTACTTATTCTTGGGTTGTAAAATGCATTGCTTGATCGAAAACGTCTCAAAAATAAACACTTAACATCATCCAAACTTCAAACCCTTTTGAAGACAAATACAACTGACTCAATCCATATGTTATTGCCTTCCCTTGGGATTCACTTCCTTCGAGGTTTCTAAACATTGGATTATATCTTGATTTGTCTCCTTAAGTAAACAATAGGAAAACCCTTGCCTTAAGTTCATTAAATTTCCACATAACATATCTTGTGGGGTTTGAAGAAATTAAGACATTGGACATCTTAGTTTGAAAAACTAATCGAAGAAAGTGTTTTTGGTAAAATAAAGCCATTAAGCAAAGCTAAGCAAAATGAACTTTCATATGTGTTGAAGACTCACAATCCCAAAGCAAAAATCATTGGTAGGAAATCCGAAAATGAATGTTCAAATGAAATCATTTCTTGGTCCCAAAGGTCTTTAGGAAGAATTTTCATGTTCTTCAATACCTAGGTCTAGACAAACAAAGTGTCCTTTTTAGGTTCATCTAGGGATCGAAGCAAATCAAAATATTTTCATCCACCCTTCAAAACATCAAGACAGAAGATCATCTCACAATCACCTTTTGGAAAATCTTGAAATCATCCCTAAATGCTAGGCTTTTTGGAAAAATCAAAATCATCAAAATCATTGAGACTAAATCCTTGAAAAAATTATCAAAAACACCTTTGGCTAGGTATGTGTAGATGCATCATTTTGCATATGCTTAGTCAACGTTATCAAAATCATCTTGTCTAGCTTAGTATATGTAGATGAATCCTTCTTCATATACTTATTGAAACGATCATCTTGTTTGAATAGGTTTGGGTAGATGCATCCTTCTCCTCACACATATTCAAATCATCATCCTTTGAGCAAATCTATCCCTTAAATCATTATCCAACATCTTAGGGTCTTTTTGTTCAAAATCAAAAGAAAATTAAAATCAAAATCAAGGACAAAATCCCAAATCAAAAATCAAAATCTGCAAGCCTAGTATTTCCTTCAAGAGCTACCAAAAGATCATAACATCCACATCATCCATCCCTAACATCATCATCATATCATCACCTTTTATCCTCAAGACATCCTAAGACTTTCTACTTTGGGCATAAAATAAAGATCGATCCAAATAATTAAGAGATTCATCTCCCATATTCTCAAAAATTGATCCTTGTTTTATGGTTCTAACTAGATCTCAATACAAGAAGAGTATGGAAGCCAACAAAGAAACACCTGCATCAAACGATCTTAGCCAAACAAATGTAGAAATGAATTCCACCGAATCAAGTAATCCTTTGACCCTCTCATCATCACAAAATCCACAAGAAGAAAACCAAGGAGAGGACCTTACCTTTTGAATGTCTCACGAGGAAATGATTGGAATGCTCCAAAATCTGGACAACCATAGAATCATCAACATCATGATGAGGCTTAACCCTTTGTTATACATGCTTGAGCTAGCAAAACAAGGGGCCAAGTTACCTTTAGATTTTGATGTGAGTACTATAGTGGAGACATATTTTCCTCCAATCTCATCCACCATTCCCATTTCATATACACCCCAATCTCAAAACATCACGCAAAACATTCCGCAAATCATGACATCTTTTGCTCCAACCCAACCCAACATTAACAAGGGAAATGCATTTCTCAATGCTCTTCAAGCACCCCCCCTTGTTAATAATCAAAACTTGGATGCAAACACCACCTTTGAACAAAATATACCCCAAAACCCATTACAAAAAAATGTTCCTCTCACCTTCCATCATGATCCACCATCATCATTTTTTCACACAACACCTCAAACACCTCTTCTCACAAATTCGCAAGAAGAGGGAGATATGTTCAGACCAGGGGGCATATTCGATGCCATGACATTTTCACAACAACTAACACCCCTTACATTTCCACCTCTCCCACCATTTCCACCATCATCCACATCACTCCTTGGTTTAGGGCTTCCCCCTCTACCAAATATCAATCAAACTGCTATCCCAAATATCAATCAAAGCACTATGTAAAACACTCAAAATTTGTCATTGATATCACAACAACAGACAAAAAATGCACAAGTGATCGTAACATCATCAAACACCCCCTTAACATTGCAAAGCATGGTCTCTCAAGGATCAACCACACCATCCATCACACAAAACACCAATACCACCCTCACGAATACCATTCCAAATCCACCTCCACCCCCACCACCACCAACTTCCACAACATCAAGCCAATACAACGCAACATTGCAAACTACTTTCCAAAGAGGATACCAACAAGTTCAAAAACAAAAAGTTGAACAACTAGCTGCTCAAGCTGCACAAGCTTCCCAAGTAGCCCAAGCCGCCTTACAAGAGCAACAAGCCCAAGAGTTATTGCAACAACAACAATAAGCCACCCAAGTTGCATAAGTCACACAAGCATTACAAGCACAAAAGGCTGCTTAAGCACAAATTTTATTGCAACAACAAGCATCACAAGTGAAAGCTCAATATCAGGCACAACAAGCCCAATATCAAGCACAACTTCTTGCACAAAGACAAGCAGCGCAATTGCAAGCATATTAGCAAGCAATAAATCAATATCAAGAACAACAAGAAGTAGCATAATTGGTAGCCCAACAACAAGTGTTGTTGGAAGAAAAGCAAGCACAACAACAAGCATTGTTGGAATAGCAACAAGCGCAAGAACAAGCACAAATCTTAGAGCAACAAAAAAAAGATCAACAAGTGTTGTTCATACAAAAGTAGGTGGAAGCCTACCTCGCTCGACAGAACATACAGATACCATCAAACAACACACCAAACAATCCACCCATCCAACCCACAATTGAAACACCCCAAAACACTTTCGTCCCACCCCCTGATTTGCAAAATGATGTGATGACACAACTTAGGTTGCTCTCGCAACAAGTGCTTGACCTTCAATCAGGGCAAAAAACCAAAATACCAAGCAACTTGTGTCCCTATCCATTTGATAGGAGCTTAGTAATGAAACCATTCCCCAAGGGATTTGAAATCCAAAAATTTGACAAGTATTGAGGGATGGGAAACCCTGAAGATCACATCAGGGAATTCCAAGTTCATTGCATGGAGGTCGCATATGAAGATACTTATCTAATGCAACTATTTCCTAGGAGCTTGGAAGGCTATGCTATAGAACGGTTCTCTCGCTTACCTTCAGGCATTAGAACATTCCAAGAAATTAGGGACGCATTCTTTAAAAATTATGCATGCAACATTGCAATGGATTTTAGTCTCAAAGAACTCTCAACTCTAAAACAAGGAAAGGGTGAATCATTTGCCTCATTCCTACAACAATCATGATCCAAGGCCAATCAAAGCAAGTGGACCATGCCAGAAGAACAACAAGTTTGCACCATCATAGCCAACCTTGAAGGCCGCTTGGAATTTCATCTCAAGGTTCAAGGCATCACCACATATGATCAATTGATCCCTAATGCGCTCAGCATCGAAAGAGCCCTTATGACTCAACTCGCGGAATCAACATCATACCATGAACAACAAAACAACCGCCCACCATCCAATTACAACGAAAAACTTTGTACATGGGAAAGGAACAAAAATGTTACTAATGATGGTGTCGTCAACGCCAAGGTGGTCATTAGTGCTCCTTTCCAACATACACCCGTACCACAAATCCAAACACAACACCAAAACAATCATCACATGACATACGATCCAAACAACAATCCAACAATCAATAATCTTAATGATCAAAGAGGACCACCCCAACGCAAGAGTTATCCCAAGTGAAAATACACCACTTTGGGGGAACCACTTGAATACATAATGAAGAAGTTGATAGATGAAAAACTCATCAAGCCGCCCACATTTGAGAATTACCAAAAACCAGATGTCAAACCTCCTTGGTATAATAAGAATCAACTTTGCAAATTTCATAAAATCAAAGGCCATACCACAAACAGTTGCATGAGACTCAAAAACATCATCCAAGATCTCATTGATAAAAAAATCATCAATGTGGAACAACCTATAGGGAATGAGGATCTTAACATATATATGAATTTGATGTCGAATCATGGTAACAAATGCAACAAAAATGATAAAGGGAAGGGCAGTGTAAATCATGTGTATGAAATAGTCGTTGCCTCCCTAAATGAAGACTGCATGGTCATCACCATCAAGGGCGCCCATG
Organism: Sequoia sempervirens; assembly: GCA_007258455.2. NCBI lineage: Eukaryota > Viridiplantae > Streptophyta > Pinopsida > Cupressales > Cupressaceae > Sequoia > Sequoia sempervirens. The sequence goes on along the minus strand of VDFB02365783.1, from coordinate 1,185 downwards.
CCGAAGATTGTGGAGTCACCACAAGAGGCGACAAAGTAACCATTGCAAGATCATCCCAACCAAAGAGTCCCTGCATCCAGATCTGTTCCTAATGGCTACAATGTCTTAGATCAACTCAAGAGATTGCCAACACACATCTCCATCATGGAGTTGTTAAAAATATCATCAACTCATAAAAAGATCCTTGAGGAAGCATTAGCCTCATCCACTGTCCCCGCGGATCTTGATGTAGAGAAATTCCAAGCTATGGTTGGAAATATCATTATGCCTAACCTTCTTACATTTTCTGACCAAGATTTCCCCACTCAACCATCTCACAATCGGGCACTTCACTTGGAAACCATAGTACACAAGAGCAAAATCAAAAGGGTCTTGGTGGATGGAGGTGCAGGCTTGAACATATGTTCCCTAAGCCTCATCAAGCAGTTGAAAATATAAAAAGATTCCATCGACAAAGGAAAGGGCATCACGATTAGAGCATATGATGACCAAGAAAGAGTGTCTCAGGGAACAATCAAACTCCCTGTTCAAGTAGGGCCTACCATCATGGAAACCACTTGTCAGGTCTTGGACCTCGACTTGCCATATAATATCCTCTTAGGACGTCCATGGATCTATGCGATGAAAGCGGTAGCATCAACTTTCCACCAATGTGTGAAATTTACAGATAACAGACAAGAAGTTACCATCCATGGGGATCCTGAACCTTTCTCATAGTGCACAAATATTGAAGCAAAGTATTACAAAATCTCCCAAGTGCTAAAAAATGATGAGGGCCCATCCACACAGTACATTGATCCTGCCACCCTCGTATCCACTTCTGTGACAAAGACACTTGCCACTCCTGCCATCCCCACCATCTCTGACATCAAGCTTATCATCCAGGATGATGGTTGTGGAAGCTACAAGCTCCCTAACAATGATTTTGTGGTAGGAGAGTTACCACAATCTCCTAGATCATGGGGACATCCACAAGAAAATCAAGCTTCCACATCACAAACGTCTCCTGAAGACTATCCTGAATTCACAAGCTAGGTGGACCTTGGCCAAGAGGTTATTGAGGAAGATCCATCACACATGCTCTACTAAGATGAAAGACTGACACCGAATTACCATGGATGAAAGTAGCTTAAAGGTCGTCGATGCTCAAGAATGGGCTACATTTACGTAACCAAAGATCGACAA
>VDFB02365782.1:0-17735 GCA_007258455.2 Sequoia sempervirens | reverse complement strand
TTAAATATATATTATATTAATAATATTTTGTATTATATAAAAATATACTTATTATTAATTATTAATTATAATAATTTTATATGTATTTAATAATTTTGTTAAAGAGTATAATATATAATTATAATAAGTTGAATAATTATATTATTTATTATGTAAAATATAGCTTATATATGCTTAACTATATTGTAGAATATTAAAACCTAGCTAAATGGCACCAAAATTTTCAATTTAATTAACATATTGTAAAACCTAACGAAACTAGGTTGTAGCTCGTCAAATTGGAGAAGTGAAAGGTCAATACCAACACTGAGGAAGAGTTTTGAGTAGTGAAAAAAAGGTCAATGCCAGCGTTGAGGGAGAGTTTGGATTTAAAACAAGGTCAATACCAGTGCCGACGAATAGTTTGGAGGAATGAAAACAAGGTCAATATCAGCATCGAGGAAGAGTTTGGAGGAGTGAAAACAAGGTCAATACCAGTGCCGAGGATGAGGTTGAGGGCACTCAGGGAAAATCGATGACCAAGGGGGAATGAGTACTATAAGTTTCGCACCCCCATTCTCTTTAACCTACAATTTTCATGCCTAGTTTCCAAAGATCTTCTCGTACATTGGCACCCCCATTCTCGTAAAATGGTATAAGATAAGACAAAAAAAATAAAATAGCTTAGTCTTTCACATTTGTATCCACCAACCTCAGGTCTTGGAAAAAATCCCATAATCTACCCACATCTTGGTTGAGGTCTAGGATTTCATCACACATAGCCTTCATCGCATGACTCTGAAGCAATTGTAGACTTAGCCCAAGTATATGCTAGGCTAAGGTAGATCTAATGAATGGAAATAGAGGCATACAATTCTTCTTTAATACCTCCACCACAAAAATATGCAAGGTGTTGGTTGTTTTCACGGTAAGCAAGTTGATCTTCTAATCTACCTATGGAATTTCCAATTCCAATAAAGGGAAGCTCGAAGGACCTCGACCAACTAATGAGGATTTTAAAGACCTCCTACACTTTGGGCTCTGCAAGACCCAGGAGGGTGATCCCTTAATGCATTTACAACCTCTGTACCATCATCATAAACAACATTAACAATAACAGATAATCTCATTTAATAGCTCAACTTAATAGGATAATACTAAATAGAATTGGTTGTTTATCAATAATATCAACTATTTGGAGCATGAGATAACTACAACAACATTTCACAATATAAGATAGTCATTGATTTTTAATTTGTAGCAAGCTCTAGTAAAGGCAAACAAATATTGAACCATATGAATAAGTACAACTTAGATCAGTGCCATACATCCATTGGAGGAGTCAAATTTATAAGCATCTAAGGGTTTATGACAGATTTAACACATAACATATAATATCCTTGATAACATTGCTTTACAATCTCATCAATATGTATTCTAACCCAATACTACTTATCAAATCCTTATACATAACATATCCACCTACAATCCCATTCAAGCATTTTAATTAATTCCTTGAATTAAACCTAAAACAAGAATCATACACACCACAACAGTGAGATGAACGAAACAACCCTTGATCATTTTATTCAAAATTCAGATATGCTTGTACAATGGAGAGACATGAGTTTGAATTAATCATATCAATTCAAATGCCAATACTGTCATAAAACATCAAATCTCCATGAATTCAAAACCTACTACTGAATGACTCAAAACCTAAATTGCATTTTCCCTAAAACCATCAGACTTTACAATTTGCTTTGCAACTTCATCTAGACTCGACCAAAAATATCTATCTTGCTAACCCGTACTTCTGGCCTTGAAATCCTTCTTATAGAAAAAGAAGGAGAAAATAAGCATCGGGTCAGAAAGCACACATGTCACCAGCCAATTGGACCGCCTTGTGATATTCCAAAAATTTGTTACAATAGCAATCTCCCTGGAGAATCTTCTTGTTCATCGTGCCCGTTGAGAATGGTTGATGCAGCAACAAAAAAATTCAAGAATTTCGCGCCTAGACTGTCACCAAAAAACAAAACTGGAATCTGTTGTAACTACAACAGTTGATTTTTCAACCGTTAGCATCCTACTCCTTTTCACTCTTCCTCAGTTAAATATACATTTACCCATTTTTGGTACTCTTCATTAGTTGGCCAATCAAAATTGATCACCTCATTCACTGTGACACTATAAGGTTTGAAATTAACTGCCACCTGATTCGCTTCTCTTTCAAAAGACTCCAAGAATGATCTGGTGCTAATGATTTTGTCCATACAGCTCACCAACAAATCATAATCTGAGTCATCACAAATTAATCTAATTTGATCATTGATGACCTCATTTTCCTGATCCTGCCACTGTTGGAGTGACCTGATATTTCTCTGCTCATCAATTATGTCAGGTAACAATGTCCTGCTCCAATCATCAAATTTCTTCACCAACTCTCTGATCTTCCTACTCAATTCATCTGGTAAGGTCTGAAAACCTTTCAATGACTTAACTAACACCTAAGTAGGCTTTAATGACTTGGGCCTATTATTTATATCAAACCTTGAGGCTTTATACATTATGTCTAAATAATTGGCCCTAGGGATCCATTTCTCAATTAATGGTACTACTACCTCCTGATCCCTAACAATATTCTTTATAGCATCTAATAATAAAGAATATAAAGAATACACAAATGACAATTTTTCATCAACTTTCTCATTCAAATGCCTCAATACAGTATTAACAACCTCCCTTTGCTTTAAAAGTACTCCCTCCTCACTTACATTCAAGGATTCATGTAACTCTACAATTTTTTGCATAAGTTGCTTCTTTGTAGGATCAACAGAGCATTCTATTTCTTCATCAATTAGCTCCAAAGTAGGGCTGAGGGAAGGATTTTGGCTGGGGGACCCCGGTGTAGAAACAATGGGAGATGCAGGAGGTACTGACCCTGATGTGGAAGGAGATGTTCTAATCCCTAGAGCACTTGATGTCTCCCCAATCTGCTTGTACTTTAATATGTCCACCTCAGTCTACAGCTCAACATTCCTTTGCTGCATCTTGCTATATTCCCCAATTATGAAATTGCACTTCTCCATTAGGATTTTCTTTTCAACCTCCTCTCTTTCAGCAATCTTTTGGGCCAATTTGGCCACATTTATAGTCAAATTAGTGGCCTTTGTGGTTGAGGTCTCTAAAGCTCTCTTTATTATCAACCCTCCTCTTAAATTTGGGTTAATATCAGTGACATTTGGCTTTCTCCCTTGAGGGACCAAATCCCAAATTGCCAAGGTCTCATATTCTTCACTAAAGGCAGAATCTTGCAATGCTGCCTTGACCTCTTCTTCAGAATCTTGCAAGGGATATTTGGACTTCATAATAGCATTAAAATCTATAGCATCTGCAATTTCCCACTCAAGAAAAATCAAGACACCAGCTTGATTTACCAATTTTCTCCCCTCCTCAGGAGTGATGCTCTTGAATTATTCCATTAATTCAGCTCTCACTTCATCATCATTCTCCTGGTCACATCAATAGATTAATCATAATGTCACCTTGGGATCGCATCACCATGAAAGAACTTCATCCAACATCCTTATGAGTGCAGGTACCACCAAATAGGTATTTGTCAGATCTGTCTTCCTCGAGCGAGGGAAATTCAGGAAGAGAAGAGGAAAGTGAGACATGTAGTATGTCTAAAAGAGGGAGATCAACTAGAGGTCAAAAGATTAGAAGAAAATTATGTAAACGCATGGAATTTTTTCTTGCTAAAGGGGGGTCATGTTCTTATGATGATGAGATCATAGGCGACGTTGAGGTGCCCTTGAGGTACAAACATCTACGGAAACAATGGGTACCCAAGGAACTTCCTCCAATAAACACTTATTTTTGTGTCAATGAGAAGATATATCGCATAGCACCATCGTCATTACATGGTTTGGGCCTATTTTTCATGGATGGCATAAAGGTCTGTTACGAAAAAGTTACTGAATTGATGGAGTATGTCAGACCCTATTACAGTTACAAATATTGGATGCAACTAGTTCAATATACACGAAGTATGTGTAGGTATGCACTATCATCAAATTATATACAGCTAAAAGATAAGGATCAAAATAAAGGAGTGGCTATGTACATTGATAGAAGGCCAAAAGCATCAAGGAATATTGCAGGGTTTATAAATAGTACACGACCTGGGTCAACAAATAAGCAACCCAATTGCATATTCGAGGCGTGTGAGGGAAACCGTGTATTCGTATGTGCGATAAAATCAATAACGTAGGGGAAGAGTTGCTAATCGATTACAATTTGAATCGCTTAGTTACAAACATAGTTACTATGGGGGTGGTACGTACTATGTACCATTTTACCCAACCTCCAATTAATGACTCCAATATACTATTTTATTCTTATGTTTTTTTCGTAAGTCTATTGGTTTCATTTCGGTAATGTTTTTTTATATTTAATTTTTCACAGCGGGACATTGATTGTACGGAGAAGGCTCTGGACCAGAGCACAGATCACGATGTATCTTTAGGAACTTCTACTCTACAGGTTTACCTCATTGTAATTGTACAAATTAGATACGAGCAAAAAAATTTATTATTATGTTTTTTTCATAAGTTTATTGGGTTAATTTTGATCATTTTTTTAATATTCTTGTTGCAGTCGACTGATCGGGGAAAGGCACCAGCAGTAGATGAGAGCATCCATAGGGAGGTGCAGTCAATATTATGTGATGATGACATCGCTTATTCAACAAACCCTCTCAATATGATAAGGAAGACCCCAAAAAAATGCAATGAAGAAATCCTTAAGTTGTTATTCATAGTGCCTCAAACATATGAGATAAGAGAGAGGGTTAAAATATTGACTGAGAGATCACAAAACTTGCAAGTAAGTTGTCATGAGGTCTTTGATTATAACATAAGTTCATTCATAGTTTTATATTTTGTACTCTTTTATGTTATGAACTAAAATATGTGTTATTTTTATAGAATTTTTTGCGTCCTCATGATGCTTCCTGGCCATGATCAGGCTACTGCAAGTATTTCCCGAGGAGTAGGGGTTGGTACAAGTGTCCATCCTAATCTTCCTGTGCATACATCACATCATTTGACCCCATCATTTATGCCTATATTGTCATCTAAAATGTCGGAAACACATACCATGCAGGCATCCGTTAGTGCACCCTCTGGCAGCAAACACATGCCAGAACATGCGTCAGGACATGTACCTGGGGATGCAGAGGCCACTAGTATTGGTGATATTTTAGCAGCATTTCCTAGATCTTCCCGTATTACTAGTATAGAAACATTGTCGATCACATTTGTGGTGACCGAGGATTTCGTTCCCATAAAAATAGAGAAGGTCCCAGGTATTTTAAAATGTTTTAATTATTATTATATATAATCCAATTGAAATTTACTTATTGATCGCTCTTTTTAGACTATTGATCCCATGATCATTTTGCAGGAAATGATGTTTTTGTAAACATCTAAGTGATATTACATTGGAGCTCTTTCGGGCCCACCATACGTACACGGTGGAATGCCCAAAATCAAGATTTAAAAGATGAGCTCATTAACCATTTAGTTGTGTTGTTCGGTGATAAAACATTCAACCGAACCAAGGTCCTTAAGAAAGCTGGTACCTATCTAAAGTATGTGAGGGACCAATATAGGTCACATTTAGAGAAGAACAAAAAGTATGTCCCCCCATGATTCCGGAGAGGGAGTGGAAGGACTGTGTCGGATGGAAAGGAGAATGCTGAAAAGAAAAAAGGAAAGACACCACCGGGCCAAGGAAGGTATGTGATACTATCAACAATGTAATTATATACTGATTACTCTTTCTTTTTACATAATCTAACGTATTTCAAACTTTTCATAGGCTGCCCGACACATCGAAGGAAATAAAGGCAAGACTAGAAAAACACGGGCAACACAAACTTGGCTTTGGTGGTTATATGAAATTAGCCGCACGAATTGTAAGTATCAATAAATGAAATATTGTATCCAAATAATAAATTGAAAACAATTTTGGGTTTATCACACCATAGAAGCAAAATTCATGATCTTATGCAAAAATGTAGGGCTCTGAATTCAACAGAGTTCCCATAGAAGACGACCTGAAGATTGCCTTCCAGCAAGGCTATGGAGCTGTGGCTGAATGCCTAAGAGTCTTGACTGGGAAAACACAATCTTCCACTGCATCCGACACGTAGGTAAATAAACTCAATAGAATTTATTTAAAATTGAATACTTGTGCAATCTATTCAATATTAATTTCCACCATAAATTAATTACATGTCTATTTGTTTTAAACATTCAAGCAATGATAATACTAAACATGACATTGGAATGTAGCCTAGTGAAGGTGGAGCACAACCTGCAAATGAAGGTCATGGTGTGCATCCCGGTACTTTAGATAATGTAGAGTGTGATCAACATGTTGAGCATGATCAGGCTAGAGAAGATCAAGAACATGATGTGGCCCCATCAGGTAAAGGGGACCACTCTAAAGTTCTTTTAAACATATTTAATTGCAATTGGTGTATTAATTAATGTAACCTTTCATGTTTCAATTTTAGAGCATGTAGAGCATGATCAACATGTTGAGCATGATCAGGCTAGAGAAGATCAGGAACATGATATGGCCCCATCAGGTAAAGAGGACCACTCTAATGTTCTTTTAAACATATATTTAATTTCAATTGGTGTATTAATTAATGTAACTTTTTGTGTTTCAACTGCATATCAGGATTTAGAGGGTGTTCAGCATGTTGAGCATGAGTCTATAATAGAAATTCAAGAACATGATGTGGACCCATCAGGTAAAGAGAACCACTCTAATGTTCTTTTAATTAATGAAATACTTGTAACAATAATAATAAAACATATCAAATTAACATTTCTTTGTTATTGCAACAGACCCCCCTTGCAGCAGCGTCCACATCGTGAGCAGATGACTAGGCGTACATTAAGATCACAAGCAGAGGGCAGAACAACTAAAGGGGGGACAAATGATTTAGAAATCGATACTCCACTTCAGATTTTTTTAGCTTTAAACAAAACAAAAAAAAAGTGATTGTAATCATATCATGACAACCATATTTTTGATAATATGTAAAAACTAAAAGAATGAATATTATATGTTGATGAATGAATGTGAATATGTTAATTAATTAATGAATGTTATATGTTAATGAATGAATGTTATATGTTATTAATGGATGAATGAATGAATGTTATATGTTATTAATGGATGAATGAATGAGTAATGTTATATGATTGGGTATAGGGAATTCAGAGTGATGTGAGGGGGGGGAGGAAAGGGCCAAATGAGCTTCCACCGTCACGTGGTTGGCCCTATTAAGTAGAGAATATTAAACTATTCTTGAAACAAAGAGAAGCTCAATAAGGTAATGCACTTTTCAATATAAGAAATGCATCGTTTGAAGCATCAAACCAATATGTAAAGATGAAAGAAAGTGCTAACTTTTCACTATGGTGGAAAAAAAATGATTCTTTATACCTTGAATCCATGATCTGCATCATAATTTGAAGTTGTTTCCATTCCAATGTTCTGAGTGTAGACACTTAAAAATGACCTAGGCCTACAAGCTCTATTTTATCACTTTCGTCCTAGCATAATTATGACATTTAATTATGTCCTTGGTCCACATTCAACTGTTAATTAAATAATTTATAATTGTTTAATTAATTCATGTATCTTGTATTCTTCATGATTGTTAAATAAATAAATTATATTTATTTATTCAATACATCACTAAGGGTCTATTATCTTCTTACAATTATTTAATTACCTATTGTTCATTTATTCTTCCTGATTATTAAATAAATGAATTTATTAATTTATTTAATTATTAATCATATCCTCTAAATTAAATAATTATCTTTAATTATTTAATTGTCAAATTTAACATTTCCCTCATTTTAAATAAATAAAATTATTTAAAATGATATCACATTTTTAACTGTCAATTCATTTTAGTAAATAATCTGAAAATCGATTATTTATTATCACACAAAATCCATATTTTGAAATAATTTAATTCAAAATGGTAATCTTCTTCCAAAAATCAAGTAATTGAGCAAATTCTTGATTTTCCAAATCTGCTTTTCAGTTCAACCTTTATCCTTTTGATTTTTTGAATCTCACAAATCAAGCAGTCTTTATCTTCTTGATTTTCAAAAATATTTATCTTTTTGACTAATTATCTCATTTATTCTCGACCGCCGATTCGATCTTCTCAGATGAAATCTCGACCACTCATTTAACAATCTTTCCCTTACCCTAATTAGGGATTGTCACATGCAATCTGGACCTCTGATTTTAGGCTTTGTCAGCTTTCAATCTCGTTCATCCGTCCAAAATTGCATTTTCTATAAAATGACAATTTTGCTCACATTTTGGACTACTCGCGCTCATACTTACATATCGCAGCACTCATTTTTTATTTCATTAATTCTTAGGTATTTCTTGGCATAATCATTGGTCATAGTCATACGCATAGTAATCAAATCCTTCAAAGCTTGTTTAGGACATTAGCATAGTCAAAGATTGCTCACACACTCGATCTGAGGGCAACAATCAGCAAGTTAGAAGGTGCCATGAAGGTGAATCATGGAAGCTTCAACGAGTGACAGGTATAATCATTCTTGTTTTAGTTTTCATTGTATTTGATAGCTTCTTTGGGTTTGTATGCTTTAATATTTAATAATCTAACCTTAGGAAATTAACCCATTGATACATTGGTGAACCCGACATCTTTATTTTTTTTGTTTTGTATGGTTCTTTTTGTTTTCTGTCATTTTTGTAGGTACAGGTACAGAAAGCCGCATTTTATTTTTATCACGCCGCATTTGATGCATCACGACACATTCGAACGCTAAAACAGCACAATCGCTCTGAGGTGTCGTAATCGCAGTACGTAATGTCGCATTTGACATAAATGAGTTGCATCTTCCTGTTAGACCGAGATGCATTCACTCTACTGCAACACATTTTCCTAGTAATTTTTTTTTTCCTTTTTGCATTCTAATTTTTCTGTTTTCTGTTCTTTTATGTTTTGCATTCTGATTTTCTTTTCTAGCATAGGTTTTTTGTGTTACTAATCTTGGTTTGCAACGTGTGGTAGTTATGTTTCGTGGGTCCAAGATTAGTTGATAAAACTACTAACTTCTATCTTTGCAAGTTTGAGTATCCAAGACTCATTTCTAAACATTGTGTTTGTTTCTTTTTAGATTACAACACATTTATTTTTGGTGCACTTAAAATAAACATTTCTTATACTTTGTTTGATTGTGTTTGAAAGTGGTAGGCGAATATGCTCTCACCTTGTGCAAACTAGGTGATCAGAAAGCCAGACCCACTTTGTCCTTGTGTAACCCTGATGCAATAACTGAAGTATCCTCTCCCCTTGCGCAATAATGTGATCCTCGGTGTAAGAGAAATGATTATTGCCTCTAGAAATTGGGTCTGCCTGGGGATTTCATCACCCCAACGCAACTCAAACTTGCATGGAGCTAAAGCCAAGCTACCCCCGACCGGTATATAAATGTGAATCTTAAGGGAAAACCTAAGATTACAAGTGCGGATGTGTCATACAGACAGAGTAGTACTCCCATAAACCCTGTTGAGCTTAACCTCTTCAGGCTAGAGTGCCACCTAATAGGTGATTAATCTCTTGCCCCATGTATGGCCACTCAAACGGGGGTCCTGAATTAAAAACTCTTGTGTAGTAAGCCCAAAACCTTCTATTTGCTAGTATAGCACTGGTCAGTGTGAAGCCTTCCACGTCTTCGCAGTCTTTAGTAGAGGTGATCAATATGCCATGGGAGTTTCATGGGGATTGGAAGCTTGGTTGGCCTGAGAAGAGAATGCACTGTAAGGGGGAGCCCGTGCAGCGAAGCTTCTGGATTCACACGCTACTGATATGTGGCTGGGGAAACCCATGTGGAGTCTAGTGAATACTGTCCTAGCTTAACCATAGGATTGTACTTGTTCTCTTGTGTGTTTGTTTACTTTTCAAAATATCATGCTTGCCAAGTGTTTGCTGGTTACTCAAACGAAACAAACAACACTCAAACATCTGGAAACAAACAGTCAAACTTTCAACAATTTGGGTTTTTAACCAAAACATCAGAAAAATTGACTTTTTATATTCTACAACGCATTTGTCAAAACGCAATCGCTCTTTCGTACTGCATTTGCCAGACCTCGCAACGCATATGCTCTGCTAACATGCATTTGATGCTCCAAACACTGCATTTTCTTGTCTTGAAACACATTTGCATTCTATAAAGTCGCATCTGAAATAATGAACCAGATTTGACATCTGTAAAGCCGCATTTGAAAAACTGAACCGCATTTTCCATTTCCAACGCCGCATTTGATCACTGCAACGCATTTGCTTCCTATACCGACGCATTTTCTTGTCAACAAACCAACCACTATTTTAGAACAGAATTCAAGTCCAGACATCTTAGCCTACTGTCAATACATCTTTTTCAAAAGTCTTTGTCAGAAACCAGAATCAAAATTGCTCAAAACGTCCATCATTTGCATTCATTAGCTTGTACTTTAACCATAGGTTTAAAATTTCCATATTTTAGTTGCATTCCTTAGGTGTCATAATAATCATTTTTTTTCCTTAGGTTTCATCTTGGAAAACTTTGGATTAGGCCAAATCTCCACACTTTGCAAAAAACCATTGTTTTCAAAATTAGGGTATCTTGGGACAGTCATTATTCCTCTTTTCGGTCATTGTCATTTTTGTGAGAACCTCCAACTCAACAGTCTAGTTAGGCAGGCTCACTCATCATTTTGACCTTGTCATTTAGTCCCTTTAGCAAGTCCTTTTGATAACCTATATTGAGACATAAGGAAAGCTTAGAGTGGTTAGAAAAACCTTTCTCCAAACATTGTCCAAACTTCGTCATCATTTTAAACTTAGACTTTGCATTGTCCACCTCTAGTCCTCATTTTGAACCTAGACTTTGCATTAATCGTCTTAGTCCTTTGTCAGCATTACCATCTTAGTCCTCATTCGACACTTTGGCTTTGACAACCTTGTCATTTTGCATCAATCATTTCCATATTCATCACTTTGCATTGTCATCCTTTTATCACAACAATACAAACAAAAAAACATAGGCTAGTATCATCCTTGCATTTAGTCATCATTTTCATTACCCTCATTTGAGCAATTCCCTTTTATGGTGGAAACTAGACTCCAAAGAAAGAAAATACAAATGGAAAACTTTGGACAAGACTCTAATTCCAATGTCACCAATCACACTTATGACCCAAATTGTACTTTTGACGACCCATTTAGCAACACGAATACTCAACCTCTCATGACCATACCATCCTCATCAAACAACCCCTTTGAACCATTCTTACGTAAGGATGAATATGGACAAATACTTGAGGAAAACCTAGAGGAAGCAGCACAAGATCTAGAGGTAGCCTACTTTGTTGAACAAATGGTCTTATATGACAGAGATAGATATTTGGCCATACTTTTAAGTCAAGGAGCTAAATTACCACATGGGTTCGACATTGATAGCTTGAGATCGACATCTCCTGCCAATAACGTCAACAATACACACATGTCAAATAGTGGTCAACCTCCAAACACCACAAGCAATACCTTTTTTGATCCTACCTCGCAAAATGTCACAATGACCATGAGTGCTACCTCCAACATTCCAAACAAATCCAATTCAATAAATGCTACATCCATTGGAGAAACACAATCCATCACATTTCCCATAATATCCACAATATTGTCACAATCGGCTAGAACCACCTTTGGGTCCTTGGCAGTGTGGGCAAGTTATTCCAATCCTCTCTTTACCACTACGGTAAATGTCATGGGGGCATCATCAAATCATAAAAATTCTCCATTGACAACTACATCTAGTACCATGAGTACATCTTCATCATATCCTCTCATTAGTATCTCACATAATCCTTTAGGTGGAGGTAAACAACGTATCTTTATTCAAGGACAACAACAAAATGTTAATGCGTCAACATAGTCTAATGCCATCACCTCCCAAGGAAAAAATACGACCATTCCCCTTGTACAAACCCAACAATTTGGACAAGGCAGTCAAAACACAACCTATGGCATCATTCACACATAAAAATATTCATGGTCGCCATATTCCCCAAATATCAACCCAAATGGCTGGGGGACACATCCCAACATACTCATCCCATATTCATACCCACCAACATGCCCCCAATCCAAACTTTCAATACCAACAACACGCAAATCAAAACACATCATACATGTCACAACAACATGTACCTCAACAACACACCAACATCCACTCACAACAAATGGGGACCTAAGGCGTACCAATCAATCTGATGTATGAGACCACAAATGACCCTATAATCGATGCCTTACAAGCAAAGCTAATGGGTCTAGAGAAGACCATAGAAAACATACAAATATCCGGCTAGAAATCAGAAGTGTCATATGATTTATCTGTATATCCCTTTGACATGAACTTATACATGCCACCATTTCCTCTGGGATATGTGTCACCTAATTTTACCAAATACAGAAGGAAAGAAAAACCCTATCGAACATGTCCGATAATTTGCAACCAACTGTATGGATGTCGCATATGAACCAACATACTTGATGAGACTCTTTTCTAAAAGTCTTGTAGGTCCTACCCTTGAATGGTTCTCCACTCAAAAAGATATCCAAACATGGGATGAACTTAAACGCAAATTCATAAAAAATTACTCATACAACATTGACATGGACACCTCTATTACTAGCTTATGCAATCTCACACAAGAGGACGCTGGTGAAACATTCATCCCATTCTTCCAAAAATGGAGAATTTTAGCTAGTCGTTGCCACATCGACATACCCAAAAAGGAAAAGGTTGACATGTTTGTTCAAACACTTCTAGGTCCCTTAAAATATGTAGTGCAAGTGCATTGTTGCACAACATTCACAGACCTAGTTGAAAAAGGTGTCCAGATTGAAAAGGCCCTTATTACAAAGGGAGAGCTAAAATACGGTCCTAAAAACACAAACACAAATCCTCCCACTGACAAAAATAAGTATTGGGTCAAAAATAAACATGTTACCAACGATGGCGTTGTTGATGCCAAGGTTGTCAACACTATGGGTCATGTACTGGCTATGAAAGGGGTTCAACCACAAAACAAGCCAACAACGATATTGACACCCCCCACCAATGCCACCCCAAACAACCAAAATGGTCAAAACAGTCAAAATCAAGGACAATATCATCAGACAAGACAATTCCCCAAGGGTCGCACATACACTCCCTTGGGTGAGCCCATGGAGGAAGTCCTCAAGAAATGCCTTCAAAACAGTCTCATCACACTTGAAGAACCAAAACCGTATGACCCATGAAAATTTAAACTGTCATGATGGGATGATAATGCCTTTTGTGCTTACCACCGGGCTAAAGGACATAAGACATCGTCCTGTCGACAACTCAAAAATATTGTGCAAGACCTTATCGAGAGTCGAATAATTGAATTGGGTGGGCCACAATTTCCATCAAATTTTGACCATACCATTAATAAGAACCCATTGCAATACCATGGTTCTAATAATTCTTCCATGTCATGTCTTAAGACAAACAATAATCAAGCCAATTATGCCTGCGCCAAGTATGACTATTCTAGTGGACCTACTATAAACAATGTTTGAACTGACAATGAATACATCAACACCATCACAGTCAAATGAGCACCCCAATGCAATGCCACTACTCGAAGTGGCAAGATAACCATAGCTGGTCCGCCACCTGCTAGGCAACCTAAGATCACCATACCTGGTCCATCCCCTAGGCAATCACAACCCGCCTCAACCACAAAGCAGTGGCAACCTAAGATTCAGTTTAACCTAATCAACCAGCTTGGAAAAACTCTCGCGCAGATTTCCATACTTGAGCTACTTCGCATCTCTCCCACGCATAAGGCTATACTGGATAAAATCCCGCAAGAGTCCATCCCGGAGGATATTGATGTCAACCAATTTGAGACCATGGTGGGATACCTCACTACCCCTCATCATGTCACTTTTTATGATCAAGATTACTCGTCACCCAAGACCAACCATAATGACGCATTACATATTGAAACTTTCGTCCATAAGCTCAAGGTCAGAAGAGTTTTAGTAAATGGCAGAGCAGGATTGAACATATGCTCCTTGAAACTGGTTATGGATCAAGGATTTTCTGATGCATGTGTGGACCCTACAAAGAATATAGTCATAAAAGCATATGATGATGAAGAACATTCTTCACGAGGTGTTATTTCTCTTCCTATCAGAGTGGGACCAATCATTGTGGATACAACTTGCCAGGTCCTGGATCTAGAATTACCTTACAACAACTTGCTTGGTCGCCCATGGATTCATGCGCTAAAAGTTGTTCCCTCCACATATCACCAATGCTTAAAATTCCCATTTGACGGCACAGAAATCACTATATATGGAGACCCTGACCCTTTTCAATATTGTACCAACCTAAGAGGTATTTCTAAAAATTGGGTGCCCATCAACCGAGAAGCTCCTAGCTCCTCTTCTTCTAAATACATTGACCCATCCACACTCGCATCATCTTCCATGTCCACTTCATCCACATCTTCCACCACGCCACCAACTTCCACACTTCCTAAGGATGAGTCCAATGTCAAGATCCAGGACCTAGGCTATGAAGAATTCAAACTACATACAGCATATAGCATCACAACAATACCCAAGTCTTCAAAGGTCTATGGTCGACCATGTTTTAGAATGGAACCCAAAGAAATTTTCAAAGTTCCACCAAAAACGGTTTTCATAGAATGGGGAGACATGAGTAACAAGGACCTTTTCGATATTACAGGATGGCTCTATAAAGAAATGGTCGACCTACCCCCATTACCAGTTAGGAAATATGGCAAGGGATATGACATGATGAAGGCTAAAGGCTACGATGGAACTAGTGGCCTAGGCAGAAATAAAACTGGATGAAGAGAGCCCATAGAATCTTTCAAAATACCAAAGTATCTTGGATTAGGGTATGGATTGCTCGACAATGACGACCGACGTACCAGTGGACTTTCGAGTGAGCATGTGCATGCTTTAGAAAGTGTCAACACTGCTAAGGAAACCTTTACCAAAACTGACTCCCAAGAGTGGGAATTTGGCTCCCAAAGATCTTTAAGTGACTGTTTCCTCGATGATTTGTTTGTTGAAATGGGGGACCTTACCTCTGAACAAAAATTTTGGCAAAAATTTAAAATTGATCTGGCACCAAATAGTCACAGTTCCATTTTCCTTCCCCATGACATACAAGACCCACCACCTGAATCTAGTAACCATCAATTGAATGTATCTGAATTGCCAGATAACACTGACAACCACGACTCTGAGTCATTTACCCCTTACTTTAACAATGAATATGAAACAATTGAAGGGGAATATTGGATAGAGTCCGATGTGGAATTGGATGATGATAATTTCATCTACAATATTTTTGAATCCGTCTGCATGCTTTTCACATCCTCCCCTCAATTCACCAACGCTGACGATGGCATTCCCCTAGTCTATCCACAATTACTCGATTGGGACCAACAAGGCCCGCCAGTCCTGGACACCTTTCAGAATGATGAGGTTATCATAGAATTTATGGGATTACATGAGGGCATACCCAGTGGTGATCACAAGGTAGGATTCGCCATTGACCTAGATTGTGTAGCCTACTTCGGCGAGACTGCTTCGTCCTCCAGTCGCAAAATTAAAAATAAGAATAAAGAAAAAAATGAAACGTCTTTAGGTGAAAACCAAAAGGCACCTTCTAACGAAAAAAAAGTAAAAAACAAAGGACATATTTGTGGGTGAAAACCTCTCCGAGGCGCCCCAGATGGAGGACTGGACTTTCTTCCCGTAACACAAGAGAAATCATCTATGCTCATAGAGGACACCATAGAAGACAACATATCAATAGAAGAAGACCCCAAAATGGTCCTCTTTGCTACATCCTTGACTAAAGAAGAGAGATCAAAATTTCACAAGTTCTTTGCAAAACGTAAAGTCAACTTCGCATGGTCCTATGCCGACATGTCGGGACTAGACTCAGGTCTGGTTATGCACCATCTACCACTATTTCCAAATGCCAAACCAGTTAAATAGAAGTTACGCAAAATGCATCCTCAGGTCGCTCTATTGGTCAAGGTAGAGTTGAAGAAACTTCTAAACGTTGGGTTCATACGGTCTATTGATTATGTTGAACGGATATCTAACCTTGTGCCAGTAACGAAGCCAAATGGAATGATCTGAGTCTGCACAGATTTCAGAGACTTAAACAAGGCATGCCCAAAAGATGACTTTCCTTTGCCAAATATTGATATCATAGTCGACCTCACGGCAGGATACAAGATGTTGTCCCTCATGGATGGTTTCTCAGGCTATAATCAGATTCATATTGCCCCCAAAGACCAGCATAAAAAAACATTCACTTTCCCTTGGGGTACATACTGCTAGAATGTCATGCCATTTGGTCTTAAAAATGTAGGTGCCACATATCAGAGGGCTATGACCACAATATTTCATGACATGATGCATAAAATAATGGAAGATTATGTAGATGACCTTTTGGCTAAATCAGTAACAAGAAAAGATCATCTGAAGGTGTTAGACACAATTTTAAAGAGACTAGAAGAATACAAAGTCCGACTGAATCCTAAGAAATGTGTCTTTGGTGTAACATCGGGTAAACTCTTGGGATACATAGTTTCTCAAAGAGGCATTGAAGTTGATCTAGAAAAATTCAAAGCCATCATGGAAATGCCTCCTCCTAGAGGAATAAGCGAACTCGGGACATTATAGGGCAGGGTACAATCTATCTAGTGCTTTATAGCACAATTGGCTGACAAGTGTTAACCATTCCAATATCTTCTGCGCAAAGGCATCCCCTTTGTGTGGATAGATAAATGCCAAGAATCCTTTCAGCAAATAAAAGACTACTTACTGTCACCACCAGTCCTCATGCCACCCATTCACAGAAAACCTTTGATCTTATACATCTCTGCCACTACTTCAGCACTGGGGGCATTACTAGCACAAAATGACCAAGAAGATAAAGAAAGGGCCATATATTATATCAGTCGGACACTGGTTGGGTATGAACTAAATTACACATCAATAGAACACGCTTGTCTAGCAGTTGTCTTTGCATCTCAGAAGCTAAGAAATTATATGTTGAGCCACCAGACACAGTTGGTAGCAAAGATTGACCCCCTCAAATATCTATTGAGTTGTGCAGCATTGACAGGACGTCTGGAAAATGGGTCATGATTCTAAGCGAATACAACATTCAATATGTCGAAAGAAAAGCGATCAAAGGAAAAGTGATTGCAAACCAATTAGCAGACGTGCCTATACAAAGTGATCACCCCTTAGTGGCATATTTTCCAGATGAGTCAATATTCCATACAGAACCAAAATCACCCTAGAGGCTATACTTTGACGGATCACATACTAATGATGGCTCGGGGGCAGGGATTTTGTTTATCACCCCTCAAGGAGATTCCATTCCCAAGTCTTTATGCATAGCTTTCCCATGCACAAATAAAGTGGCGGAATATGAGGCACTGGTTACAGGACTTAGAATGGAAATAAAATGGAAAATTAGAGCACTACATGTCTATGGGGATTCTCAGTTAGTCATCAACCAAGTTAA
>VDFB02365781.1:128227-169232 GCA_007258455.2 Sequoia sempervirens | reverse complement strand
GAAGAGCCACTCTCCCACCTATGACCCCTAACAAATCTCAAAACAGGCAAGGGTTGGACTAACACAAATAAGTCATAAAACCAAATCCAAAACACGAGGCATTACCCATCTCACAACTGCACAATATCAACAACTTGCAAACCCGTCCAACCCTACCTAACATAAGCCCAATCAAGCTCAAAAACATAAACAAGGTAAATACACTTTAATTCACAAGCCTCTGGAATGGGATTAAAATATGATAGGATTCCCACATCGACACAAAAACAACAATAACGCAAAACATAACATACAAGGAAAACTCACATCACAATTTGCAAAATTGCACATTTAAGGTTAATTACATTTTCCAATAACTGACTCAATACGGCTGTTTTCAATAACGCCCACAATCTCGACTACCAACAAAACCTTGACAAACCTATTTGTTCAATTTAAACAATAATTTAAAAACAATGCCCACTTTGATTTACAAAACAAATACGTATTTAAAATCAAATTAAATCTTTTAATACCATTTCAACCACATTCACAAATTATAAAAATTTCACTAAAATTAAATAATTATACTCCATCTCGATTATCTAATATTAAACAAATTGATTATTATTTCATTTATTCCTAAATAAAATACTTCATACTTCTATTTTAAAAGTTATTAAAAAAAAAACATAAATAAATATATATATAAAATTATATATATATAATATTACATAATATATATATATATAACTTAAATGAAATTCATTTAAACAAAAGTAAATAAAATAAAAAATAAAATAAACTAAATTTTATTTCCATAAAAGCTGGCCTTTACGTTGGGCGCGGGTACAATACCACCAGCGGCCGCCACGGGCTGCATGCGCGGCGATCACAATTCTTTGCGCACGGCGATCACGTCAGAGCTAACTATGGCCCCGATCCGCCACCGAAGACGCTTGAGGTGGATGCGGGCTGTGCCTCTCCAAAACCCCATAGAAACTTATAACAAATAAATAAAATTTCGATCCACTAAAAAAAAACTTTTAAATTGTTTCATTATAGTTTTTTTTTAATGAACACGGACGAAATAACTTTTAAAATTAAATTTATTTATTTTGAAATAAAAAGAAACGCTCGGGTACGGGCGCCGTCGGCCGACGCACAGGTACCAAATACCAGAGGTAATCTAAATATTAATATATATATAACCCACATATATATATGTATTAAAATAACAGAGGAATATATACATATATAACAGATATATAATAACAAAGATAAATATATAACAGAGACATAACAGAGATATATATATATAATATATATATATATATTTAACAGATATATATATTAAAATAACAAAGATATAACAGAGATATATATATATATATTAAAATAACAGAGGGTAAAAGTAAATAAAATAATAGAAGAAACTACAGAATAGAGAATCGATTCAGCCATATACAGATGTACCCAAAAACTTTCAAATTCATTATTTCTAACAAAGATATTGTTTTCTTAAAATCCTATTTTGATCAATGATATGTTTCAGAAGATCTGGGTTCTTGATTTGACAAAAATTAAATAGTTTAATTTCTATGATTTTCTTGTTTTCTAATCTAATAAATTGTTCTGGTTTCAGTTTTCAACAGAAGTTCTCTATGCTCACCAAAAATTATTTTAACAAGATTTACCATACGACCAGCAGAAGAGTGCTGAGAGAACAGGAGGAACTTTGGAGTCCGATTACCGTTGAAGATGCGCAGCGACTCTGATGCTCTTGATGGAGTTCAATCCTTATTCCGGAGCAACGAACTCAACAATGGCAGGCAACTTCAACTTCACGATCTTACATGTGTGTGTGAGCACCTCTCAAAAATTCATGATTAAATAAAATATATTCCTCCACTCTTCAAAGCTCTCTAAAAATCTTCGATTAAAAGAAAAATCAATTCTTTAAAACAAGCTTTTTCCCAACTCTCAATTCCTATTGGCTCACACTGTCTTTTTATTCTTTTATTGCTTTAATTCCTGTTTTGCAACTTTTCTTGCACCTCACATTACCTATTTATTTTAAATAAATTATTCACATAATTATCCACCACCAAATTTAATTAATTAAAATAATTTAAGCAGATTTATTATTTAATTATTATTTAATTGCAATATATGATTTTCAAAATAATTAAAATATTTAAATAATTAAATATTATTTAATCCAACATTTAACATAAATAATCAATTTCAACGTTAAGATAAATCATAATTATAAATGCCCTCATAATAAAATAAGACAAAGCACAAACACAACAGACAAGGACGACAATAGCACAAAATCAATAACTATACCAAACAACGAGACGACCTGACATCATGGAACGGGAGGACTTCATCGTCACCTCTGTATCAACATTTATCCGTTGGGTTATTTGGTGCTCGCCCTGTCCTGCCGAAGCAGGTGGAATCGAGACTTATACCTGCAATCCTGCATACAAACGAAGTTGTGTACATGTGCATATAAACATATATATAACAAAGCATTAAATCAAGTTACTGCATTGTGAGAAGGAATTGCAACATAACAGGGCACTCGCGAACGAGTGATGCTATATTGTCCTTCGTCACACCTATTCTAACAATAATAGCATAATCAAAGAATTACATTTCTAAATAACAATCATCACATTACATATTAAATTAAATCATTGCATCATATCACAATTCATAAAATTAACAGATATAATCAACCATAATGTCATATAAAGTAGTCATATCCAAAATGAAATAACATCGTCTAGCATCTAAACTAACCATATCAAATAATAGCAGTATCATCATAGTAACTGACTAACCACATCAAACAATACAGTATCATCATAGTATCCAAGCAAAGCACGTAAAACAATAAGTCTAGATAGTATGAGGGGTATTACATCCTCCCCCCCTAGGATATGGCTTACTCCTGGAAGCCATTAAATAACAGAATAAAAAGAAAAATTAAGATTCTTAAATAAGGGAGACATCCTCCCAAGACGCCAAGATCACAACGTTTAGGACACCATCGAAACCTTTCGAGCTCACTCGCGAGCTCCGAAGCCAGAACTTCGTCCTCTACCAGAAGCCTCTGCACCTGCATCCTGGTATCCACCCTGGCGATTGTCGACAACGGAAAACACTTGATGAGATCTACCTGCATCACCCACCGTCGGCTCAGAAGCGACAGGTCTCTGATAAAAACCAGAAGTGCTCTTCTGTGGACACACTCTAGCGATATGCCCTTATTGCCCACATGAGTAGCAACCAGTACCTCGGCCAAATCCTCTACCCTCGGATGGAGCATTGGATTGTTGAAAGCTTGCTCGACTCAGCGCTGACTGAAAACTAGGTGCAGGCTGTGCAAAACGTTCCTGTCGCATTTGGTGCCTGATCCTGTTCCGATCCTTACGAAACTGCGAATTGCCACCTTGCTAAGATTGAAAGTTTTCATGCTTTGGCTACGATTGTTGTTGTTGATGCTGCTGCTGCTGACGTTGCTGACCCCCTTTAGAAGGTGGGTTCACGTTCCTAGAAGCTCCTGCTCCCTGAGACTGCCCTCCATGAGTAACATAACCAGGTGTGGGCGTGCTACCAATCTGAACTCCGATGTGACCACCCAAAGCCATGGCCAAATTCTCCTCCACTAAGCGAGCCTTCTCCACTGCCATCTCCATCGTCTTCGGCTCGAAGACTCGTACACCACCACTGATGCGGGCATTTAAGCCCCAAACAAAATGCTGCACTAACATGCCCTCATCGTGGCTAATCCCTGCATACTGCTTCAACTCATAGAAGCGCCTCTCATACTGCTCCACTGACATAGACAACTGCTTGAGATCGTGAAACTCGTCAGCCCTGCGTTGCCTCCAATGGTCTGAGAGGAAACGAGCTCTGAACCTGTCTAGGAACAACTCCCAAGTAACCATACTGAGATCAAGATGCAGTTTCTGTTCCTCAAGGCGCCACCAAGTAGACGCGAAGCCTCGCAAGTGCATAACTGTGCACCGTGCCTTGGTATTGCTACCGTAGGGGTGCATGGCGAAGCAACGGTCTAAGTCAATTAACCAGGTCTCAGCCTTAAGACCTCCTTCAGAACCATCAAAAGTAGGAGGGTGTGCCCTCATCAGATCTCTCATATGGCCTGCTACGACTGCATCTGGAACCACATCCGTATCCCTACGTCTCGGAGACCTCTCTCTCTCCCTCTCCACCTGGTGTACCTCATCTGGCCTGGGTCCTAATCGGTCAAGGATCTCACCAAGTATATGCTGTAACTGACCGTCTAGACCTGGCGGTACTGGATTCTGGTTACCTGATGGAACACTATGAAGGCTCTGCTGTTCCTCATGCTCAGAGCCATGGGAACTAGGAACTGAGGGGCTTCGCCGGTTTGCTCTACGACCGGCACCACGGCCTCTTGCACGGCCACGTCCTCTACCTCGAGGCATAGTTCTGCGCCACAAGATAAAGTACCACATGAGCACAAGAGTTGCACAAACGGTAACCTAATGGACTACACTACCCAAAGACCCTAGTGTTTGCAACCTGGCTCTGATACCAAGTTGTAACGCCCGTCGTGCAAACCCCAGAGAACACACACATAATGCGAATAATTTTTTTTTTTAAAATAAAAGAAGTAACATGTAACAACATTAAATCATAAACACATAGCATAACACATAGCATTAAAACCACATGGTTCTCTGGGGCACGCGAGGTTACATTGCAATCACAACACAACATAAAGATAATGAAAACAACATAACCATTTTATTTATAAAAACCATATACAAAGATACAACTGATAGCCATGATGCGAGTATGACAACATCGCATAATTACATCCATGATAAATCTTGTAACATGATCCAATTCCAACCTAACTATTACATCATTGAAATAATATTACATTACAATCTTCTTCGATACAAGAATTACATTGAATTTCCCAACATGGGAATTGATACAAAATAATGAACATGAAGTACCACTGATCACTGGAACATCTGCACTGCGGAAGCTGAGAAGACAAGACGCTGATGGGGAACCCAACTAAAAGGGCTCCAGCAACCACGAATTACGGGCAACTCAAATTTCCGTGCTCGTGAGGACGAGGAAGTGAACCCACCATGACACAACCAGACCAACAAATATGATACGTAATAAGAACAACTTCAAATATGCACGCACAACCAACGATTTCAAAATCATATAACCAAGAACTCATCACGATAACATGAAGTAATATCACTTAACAATCACAAATCAAATTCACAAGAATTCAAGAAACATCACAAAGAGATAACATCCAGAGGCAACAACAAGCACAAGGGTGTCAAGTGGAGAGTGTCATCGCATAGCTCTCATGGGATTTCCTGGCCCTTCCTCCAACTGAGGCGCCGGCACCCATCTATGGATATCCTGGCCCTTCCTCCTAACTGAGGCCAAACATAGGGTGAAATGATGGAGCCAATAGTCTCACAGGACGGACTGATCCCTGGTTTAATTAATGGCCTCTCACTATCACTAGTCTATAGTTCACGTATAGCCGAGGAATCCAAAGTTTTATTATCTTGTATTTTTAAACTACCCTTCCCCCTAAATCTATTGTTTAGGTTATCACTTGTTTACTACTCTTCGAGGGTTATCCTGGCCCTTCCTCATCCGAGGCGCCGGCGCCCACGAAGAGCCACTCTCCCACCTATGACCCCTAACAAATCTCAAGTAGGCAAGGGTTGAAAACAACACATATAAATCATAAAACCAAAACTCAGATACACGAGGTATTAACCATCTCGCAATTGCTCAAAACCAAAAGTCTCAACCAACTGTTCAACCCTTCCTCTCATAAAACCAAAAATCTCAAAGCCTATCAAAGCGAAGATGACATCATAAAATAACAAGCCTCTGGGATAAGATTACAAAAATCAACAACGGGTTCCCACAAAGACATCACTACATATCATAAAAGTAAAACTCACATAATATTTTGCAAAGTTGCACCATTAAATTTGATTCTAATCCCAATTAAGTAACTAAATACGATTGTCTTAAAAGAATTCACAATCACATCTATAGACTAATTCTTGTTAAAAATATTTGTTCAACCAAAACAATTAATAAAATAATGTCATGTTTAAATATACAAATGCCCATATAACACATTATTCGACATTTCAATTATATATACAAAAATTATACGTATTTATATATATATATAAACCAATTAAAATAATAATGATTATATATATATATATTTTAAAACTAAATTATAATTATAATATTTAATATATAAAATAAAATAATTATAATTATTATATTTAACAAAATTTAAAGAAACACCAAATAATAACAATTAAATACGTATATACTGCATATATATATATATATATGTATATATATATATAAATATATATATATAAATATATATATAAATATATGTATATTTATATAAAAAAAAATACAAAAACAAAAAAAACAAAGCTTACATTTAAACCCTGCCGCATCAGTACTGGCCGACGGCCGGTACTGCCCGCAGCAGTCTTATGACTGCTGCGTAGCAGTCATTAAGACTGCTGCCGCAGTACTGCTGCGGCAGTACTGCCGCGGCAGTGAGGGGACGGGGAAGGTACGGCTTCGGCCGTCCTTCCACCGAGCCCAAAACAATCGATTTTTCTATTTATTTTTTTTTTAAACAAAAGCTTTGTAAATATAAATTTTTTATTTACAAATTTAAAACACACGCCCACCAAAACGGAAAAACACGGATTTATGCACAGATGTATAAATTTAAAACACTGACATAAAATATTTCGATTTCAGAGGAATATACAATTCGCGACGGTCGTACGGCCGACGCACCAATGCATTGTTTATTAAAACAAACCAATATAAACCAGTATATATATATATATATATGTATATTTATATATATATATATATTCTGGGTAAACAACCCAATATAAACCAGTATATATATATATGTATATTTATATATATACATATATATATTCTGGGTAAAAGTATAGAGGTAAATAACAGAGTAAAAAAAAGAAATTACAAAACAATGAATAGGTCCAACCATATTTAAAATATATACACATTTCTAAAACTTCAAAGTTTATTACTTTCAACAACGATATCATTTTCTTAAAATCCTATTATAGATAAATCGAACGTTTCAGCAGATCGGGGTTTTTGTCTTGACAAGAATTTGTACAGTATAATAACTATGATTTTCTTTGTTTTCTATTTCAATAATCTGCCCTAGTTTTCAATCAACAGAAGTTTTCTATAATCACAAGAATCATTTTTAATAAAATATATTTTTCTTTTCTGAAACAGATAGATAAACAGAAGGGTACGAGAAGACTACGAGAGGAACCTGGAGTCCAATGCAAATTTGAAGATGCCCTCGAATCCGATTCCAATCCGTAGTCCAGAACGAAATCCACCTTCACCTGAGCACTTCAACTTTCTGTTCTTCTGTATGTGTGTGTGTGTGTCCCCTCTCAAAAATTCATAGTTAAATAAAATATGTTCTTCCTCTCTCCAAAGCTCTCCTCCAAAAAATCCAGATAAAAGGAAAAATCAATCTTTAAAACAAGCTTTCTTTTCAACCCTCAAACCCTATTGACTCACACTGTGTTTTTGTTCTTTTATTTGTTTTTATTACTTTAATTCCTGTTTTTTTAACTTTTCTTGCAACTCACATCTCAAATTTATTTTAAATAATTTATTCTCATAATTATCCACCACCAATTTATTTAATTAAAATATTTTAAGCAGATTTATAATTTAATTATTATTTAATTGAAATGTAAGATTTTCAAAAATAATTAAATTATTTAAATATTTAAATACCATTTACTCCAACATTAAAATAAATAATTATTTCAATCATAAAGACTAGTTATAACTGTAAATGCCCTCATAAAATAAACTAAGACAAAACCCATAACACAACAGACAATAACGACAATAACACATATCGACTATACCAACAAATGAGACAACCTGACATCATGGGACGGGAGGACTTCATCGTCACCTCTGTATCAACATTTATCCGTTGGGTTATTTGGTGCTCGCCCTGTCCTGCCGAAGCAGGTGGAATCGAGACTTATACCTGCAATCCTGCATACAAACGAAGTTGTGTACATGTGCATATAAACATATATATATCGAAGCATTAAATCCAATTACTACATTGTGAGAAGGAATTGCAACATAACAGGGCACTCGCGAACGAGTGATGCTATATTGTCCTTCGTCACACCTATTCTAACAATTATAGCATAATCAAAGAATTACATTTCTAGAAACAATCATCACATTACATATTAAATTAAATCATTGCATCATATCACAATTCATAAAATTAACAGATATAATCAACCATAATGTCATATAAAGTAGTCATATCCAAAATGAAATAACATCGTCTAGCATCTAAACTAACCATATCAAACAATAACAGTATCATCATAGTATCCAAGCAAAGCACGTAAAACAATAAGTCTAGATAGTATGAGGGGTATTACATCCTCCCCCCCTAGGATATGGCTTACTCCTGGAAGCCATTAAATAACAGAATAAAAAGAAAAATTAAGATTCTTAAATAAGGGAGACATCCTCCCAAGACGCCAAGATCACGACGTTTAGGACACCATCGAAACCTTTCGAGCTCACTCGCGAGCTCCGAAGCCAGAACTTCATCCTCTACCAGAAGCCTCTGCACCTGCATCCTGGTATCCACCCTGGCGATTGTCGACAACGGAAAACACTTGATGAGATCTACCTGCATCACCCACCGTCGGCTCAGAAGCGGCAGGTCTCTGATAAAAACCAGAAGTGCTCTTCTGTGGACACACTCTAGCGATATGCCCTTGTTGCCCACATGAGTAGCAACTAGTACCTCGGCTAAATCCTCTACCCTCGGATGGAGCATTGGATTGTTGATAGCTTGCTCGACTCGGCGTTGACTGAAAACTAGGTGCAGGCTGAGCAAAACATTCCTGTCGAATTTGGTGCCTGATCCTGTTCCGATCCCTACGAAACTGCGAATTGCCACCTTGCTGAGATTGAAAGTTTTCATGCTTCGGCTGTGATTGTTGTTGTTGATGCTGCTGCTGCTGACGTTGCTGACCCCCTTTAGAAGGTGGGTTCATGTTCCTAGAAGCTCCTGCTCCCTGCGACTGACCTCCATGAGTGCTAAAGTCAGGTGTAGGTGCGCTACCAATCTGCACTCCAATGTGACCACCCAAAGCCATGGCCAAATTCTCCTCCACTAAGCGAGCCTTCTCAACTGCCATTTCCATCGTCTTTGGCTCGAAGACTCGTACACCACCACTGATGCGGGCATTCAAGCCTCGAACAAAATGCTGCACCAACATGCCCTCATCGTGGCTAATCCCTGCATACTACTTCAACTCATAAAAGCACCTCTCATACTGCTCCACTGACATAGATAACCGCTTGAGATCGTGAAACTTCATCACCGGCGTTGCCTGGTAATGAACCGGGAGAGGAAACGTATTCAACCTCGTTTAGGAACAACCTCGCAACCATAACGATCAAGGTGCGCTTCTGCCTCAAGACCACCAGTAGATTAAGCTCGCGCATAATCGCGTACCGGAAATTTTGCACATACCGAGGGTGCATGGCTAAGCAACGATCTAAGTCAATTAACCAGGTCTCAGCCTCGAGACCTCCTCCAGAACCATCAAAAGTAGGAGGGTGTGCCCTCATCAAATCCCTCATGTGGCCTGCTACGACTGCATCCGGAACCACATCTGTATCCCTACGCCTCGGAGATCTCTCTCTCTCCCTCTCCACCTGGTGTACCTCATCTGGCCTGGGTCCCAATCGGTCAAGAATCTCTCCAAGTATATGCTGTAACTGACCGTCTAGACCTGGCGGTACTGGATTCTGGTTACCTGATGGAACACTATGAAGGCTCTGCTGTTCCTCATGCTCAGAGCCATGGGAACTAGGAACTGAGGGACTTCGCCGGTTTGCTCCACGCCCGGCACCACGGCCTCTTCCACGACCACGTCCTCTACCTCGAGGCATAGTTCTGCGCCACAAGATAAAGTACGACATGAGCACAAGAGTTGCACAAACGGTAACCTAATGGACTACACTACCCAAAGACCCTAGCGTTTGCAACCTTGGCTCTGATACCAAG
Organism: Sequoia sempervirens; assembly: GCA_007258455.2. Lineage (NCBI taxonomy): Eukaryota > Viridiplantae > Streptophyta > Pinopsida > Cupressales > Cupressaceae > Sequoia > Sequoia sempervirens. The sequence goes on along the minus strand of VDFB02365781.1, from coordinate 159,025 downwards.
TTGTAACGCCCGTCGTGCAAACCCCAGAGAACACACACATAATGCGAATAAATTTTTTTTTTAAAATAAAAGAAGTAACATGTAACAACATTAAATCATAAACACATAGCATAACACATAGCATTAAAACCACATGGTTCTCTGGGGCACGCGAGGTTACATTGCAATCACAACACAACATAAAGATAATGAAAACAACACAACCATTTAATTTATAAAAACCATATACAAAGATACAACTGATAGCCATGATGCGAGTATGACAACATCGCATAATTACATCCATGATAAATCTTGTAACATGATCCAATTCAAACCTAACTATTACATCATTAAAATAATATTACATTACAATCTTCTTCTATACAAGAATTACATTGAATTTCCCAACATGGGAATTGATACAAAATAATGAACACGAAGTACAACTGATCACTGGAACATCTGCACTGCGGAAGCTGAGAAGACAAGACGCTGATGGGGAACCCAACGGGTGCGGAGCACGTTCCACCCAACCATGTGAATTACGAAGTAACTCACCCCCCGTGCTCAGAGGTGACGAGGAAGTGAACCCGACCATGAATGTCAAACCGACTCAACAACATGATACAGAACAAGAACAACTCAAATATGCAATGCACAACCAACAACGTACTCAAATCACATAACCAGTTAAACCAAGAGCTCATCACAATAACATGAAGTAATATCACAAAACAATCACAAATCAAATTCACAAGAAATCAAAGATACATCACAACGAGATAACATCCAGAGGCAACAACAAGCACAAGGGTGTCAAGTGGAGAGTGTCATCGCATAGCTCTCATGGGATTTCCTGGCCCTTCCTCCAACTGAGGCGCCGGCACCGATCTATGGATATCCTGGCCCTTCCTCCTAACTGAGGCGTCGGCACCATAGGGTAGCTGATGCGGAGCCAATAGTCTCTCACGAGGACGAGACTCTGACTTTGCCGACCACGGCCTTCTCAGTCTATCACTAGTCTAAGGTAGCCCTAATGCATAGCCGAGGAATCCAAAGTTTTATTATCTTGTATTTTTAAACTACCCTTCCCCCTAAATCTATTGTTTAGGTTATCACTTGTTTACTACTCTTCGAGGGTTATCCTAGCCCTTCCTCATCCGAGGCGCCGGCTCCCACGAAGAGCCACTCTCCCACCTATGACCCCTAACAAATCTCGAGTAGGCAAGGGTTGAAACAACACATATAAATCATAAAACCAAAACTCAGATACACGAGGTATTAACCATCTCGCAATTGCTCAAAATCAAAAGTCTCAACCAACTGTTCAACCCTTCCTCTCATAAAACCAAAAATCTCAAAGCCTACCAAAGCGAAGATGACATCATAAAATAACAAGCCTCTGGGATAAGATTACAAAAATCAACAACGGGTTCCCACAAAGACATCACTACATATCATAAAAGTAAAACTCACATAATATTTTGCAAAGTTGCACCATTAAATTTGATTCTAATCCCAATTGAGTAACTAAATACGATTGTCTTAAAAGAATTCACAATCACATCTACAGACTAATTCTTGTTAAAAAATATTGGTTCAACCAAAACAATTAATAAAAATAATGTCATGTTTAAATACACAAATGCCCATATAACACATTATTCGACATTTCAATTATATATACAAAAATTATACGTATTTATATATATATATAAACCAATTAAAATAATAATGATTATATATATATATATTTTAAAACTAAATTATAATTATAATATTTAATATATAAAATAAAATAATTATAATTATTATATTTAACAAAATTTAAAGAAACACCATATAATAACAATTAAATACGTATATACTGCATATATATATATATATGTATATATATATATATATAAATATATATATATAAATATATATATAAATATATGTATATTTATATAAAAAAATACAAAAACAAAAAAAAACAAAGCTTACATTTAAACCCTGCCGCATCAGTACTGGCCGACGGCCGGTACTGCCCGCAGCAGTCTTATGACTGCTGCGTAGCAGTCATTAAGACTGCTGCCGCAGTACTGCTGCGGCAGTACTGCCGCGGCAGTGAGGGGACGGGGAAGGTACGGCTTCGGCCGTCCTTCCACTGAGCCCAAAACAATCGATTTTTCTATTTATTTTTTTTTAAACAAAAGCTTTGTAAATATAAATTTTTTATTTACAAATTTAAAACACACGCCCACCAAAACAGAAAAACACGGATTTATGCACAGATGTATAAATTTAAAACACTGACATAAAATATTTCGATTTCAGAGGAATATACAATTCGCGACGGTCGTACGGCCGACGCACCAATGCATTGTTTATTAAAACAAACCAATATAAACCAGTATATATATATATATAGGTATATTTATATATATATATATTCTGGGTAAACAACCCAATATAAACCAGTATATATATATATGTATATTTATATATATATACATATATATATTCTGGGTAAAAGTATAGAGGTAAATAACAGAGTAAAAAAAAGAAATTACAAAACAATGAATAGGTCCAACCATATTTAAAATATATACACATTTCTAAAACTTCAAAGTTTATTACTTTCAACAAAGATATCATTTTCTTAAAATCCTATCATAGATAAATCGAACGTTTCAGCAGATCGGGGTTTTTGTCTTGACAAGAATTTGTACAGTATAATAACTATGATTTTCTTTGTTTTCTATTCCAATAATCTGCCCTAGTTTTCAATCAACAGAAGTTTTCTATAATCACAAGAATCATTTTTAATAAAATATATTTTTCTTTTCTGAAACAGATAGATAAACAGAAGGGTACGAGAAGACTACGAGAGGAACCTGGAGTCCAATGCAAATTTGAAGATGCCCTCGAATCCGATTCCAATCCGTAGTCCAGAACGAAATCCACCTTCACCTGAGCACTTCAACTTTCTGTTCTTCTGTATGTGTGTGTGTGTGTGCCCTCTCAAAAATTCATAGTTAAATAAAATATGTTCTTCCTCTCTCCAAAGCTCTCCTCAAAAAATCCAGATAAAAGGAAAAATCAATCTTTAAAACAAGCTTTCTTTTCAACCCTCAAACCCTATTGGCTCACACTGTGTTTTTGCTCTTTTATTTGTTTTTATTACTTTAATTCCTGTTTTTTTAACTTTTCTTGCAACTCACATCTCAAATTTATTTTAAATAATTTATTCTCATAATTATCCACCACCAATTTATTTAATTAGAATATTTTAAGCAGATTTATAATTTAATTATTATTTAATTGAAATGTAAGATTTTCAAAAATAATTAAATTATTTAAATATTTAAATACCATTTACTCCAACATTAAAATAAATAATTATTTCAATCATAAAGACTAGTCATAACTGTAAATGCCCTCATAAAATAAACTAAGAAAAAACCCATAACACAACAGACAATAACGACAATAACACATATCGACTATACCAACAAATGAGACAACCTGACATCATGGGACGGGAGGACTTCATCGTCACCTCTGTATCAACATTTATCCGTTGGGTTATTTGGTGCTCGCCCTGTCCTGCCGAAGCAGGTGGAATCGAGACTTATACCTGCAATCCTGCATACAAACGAAGTTGTGTACATGTGCATATAAACATATATATATCAAAGCATTAAATCCAGTTACTACATTGTGAGAAGGAATTGCAACATAACAGGGCACTCGCGAACGAGTGATGCTATATTGTCCTTCGTCACACCTATTCTAACAATTATAGCATAATCAAAGAATTACATTTCTAAATAACAATCATCACATTACATATTAAATTAAATCATTGCATCATATCACAATTCATAAAATTAACAGATATAATCAACCATAATGTCATATAAAGTAGTCATATCCAAAATGAAATAACATCGTCTAGCATCTAAACTAACCATATCAAACAATAGCAGTATCATCATAGTATCCAAGAAAGCACGTAAAACAAAGTCTAGAGGTATGAGGTAATACACTACGTTCAGAAAGCATTAACTAAATAGAAAGAATAGATTGGGTCACAATCTCCTCATAGTCCCAGAGCCTTTTGCATGCAGTAAATTTGTGCACACAAAAAGCATTGATTTCTCTATTAGCATTCATGTAGGGAGAACAATAGACACTCGATCAACTCCGAGGAAGGATGCAGTGACAGGACTCAAACCGGCAATGTATTCAGAAGTTCGGCATTTCGCTTTTTTAAGCCCCATTCACGTATTCTCATTCTTTATGGACCATTTCCTGCGTTTCATCATGGTCTGACATCACCAATTTTCTTGGTCATTGGATTGGCGGATTTAGTCTTAATTCCACATTCATTTCATTACATGAATTGTGTGAATGTTACTTTTATATTATGAAGTGTGGGTTCATTTTCTGTGTGTTAGTAAATATAAATGATTTATCTTTCATATATTTTTAATAATAACCCTTTTTTTAAAGATTTATATCTTATTTATAATATTTATTAATTTTAATTATATTAATTGTTTATTTTAATGAAAAAAATATTTATTATGTTTTATTTAAAAATAATAATATTTTTTTTCTAGATGATTGATATTAAAATTAAATGAATTAAATGTGATGCTATTTGAGATGTAAATGTTGATTATTTGAAGTGTTAAGAGGTTTTGGACTTGATTTTATAAATGTTTTTAAATATGTGAATTAAGTGTTTGTTTGTTTGGTTCAAATATGTGTACAAAATAAAACTAGTCTACAAGTTTCAATCTATAATTCCAATAATCAACTAGTAAAAACATAATTTCTGAAATTCATTTTTATCTTTTAACATTTACACTTTATTATGGATTGACAATGTTTACAAACATCATTAAAAAATCTACTAAATTGTGAGGCTTGTGTTATCTTCATTTAGATCCCTAGATGATCAATAAATGTCTCAGAGTATTGCTTTGGTTCATATCCATGTCTGAGAAACCGAACTAGTGTGCAAATATAAATCTATACCATAAGAATCAACTAGCAAATAATTGATATTTAGAATTTAGTTGCCTTGGTCTTCTAATATTTGAATCTCAATATAGATAGAAAGCGTTTACTAACAGTTTTAGGGAATGTGCTAAATTGTGAGGATTTTGTTCTCCTCAATTAAAGCCCTAATCAAACCAATTTCATGACATAGGAATAATGATTAGAGGCATGATGATATATGTTTGAGAAAATGTTATTACATTTCTCTCAATGAAAATATGCTCTTTTGATAAATCATCATTGGGACTAATAATCTTTGATCATTTTAAATGCTTAAATGAATTTTTTTAAGTAAAATACAACATGCAAATCAAGATAAACATGCATCAAGTAAGCTCACAATGACTAGTGGGAGGGTGTTGTCAAGATTTAAATTGAATTTAAATTTTAAAAGTGTAGGGTTGATAATTACTAGGTCAAGTTTGCACTAGTATCTATCTTATGCAAGGTAGGGTAATGTCATGAGATTAATTCACACAAGAATATCCCACTTGTAGACTTGTTATTGCACAAAGGACAATCTAGTCAAAGTTTAAATACCAAAAATAGTAATGAAAAGGGGCATGGATATATTATTATTTTCTTTAGCATTGATGTGCATGTGAACTTCTATTATGGTGCATGTCAAAGTAAACAAGGTATCAACAAGGAAACTATTTAAGCAATTTTAAATACTAAAAGATATAAATTTACTTAAAATATATAGTTTACAATTATATTCTCCTTCCAATAGTAACTCCACCAAAAACATACAAAATTTAAAAAATATGTAATGAATAACATCTATCAAACATTCAAAATAAATATGGGAAATTTTTTGTTTAGTTGTGTATTTGTATCAATTTTTAACATTTCATATATATATATATATATATATATATATTACTAAATTCTAGATAGATTCTTATTTTCTTAGTATTTGGAGATCATTATTTAGTTCCTTGTTTTTTCCCTCAATTTCCTTATCTAATATTGCACCTCTTTCAATGCAAAAAATTATGTATTTAGTCACTTGCTCAACCTAGATTTTATAGGCTTTTCCAAATGACTAACATTTGTTAAACCTTTCAATCAGACAATTATCAATACATAATATCTTTAAATCATCAATAACCAAAGGTCCATCTAATGCATGTGTTAAAATATTTATTTATTTTTTAATATAAGAAGTTAATATTTGCTAAAAATGTTAATTGATAGGATCTTGCTAAAAAAATTATCTACTATTGACAAATAGGATACCAATGTTAGAAACTCGAGGTCCCTATTCCAAGTTGTGCAGAAAAAAGAGCCTTTGATGGAAGGAGATCTAAGAATTGATTCAATAAGATTTTATCTCTTTCTAATCTCAATTGCATGAGTCCTTGAATGAGGAGTTGGTGAGATTCAAGCATAATTTGAGAAAATTGTAAATTAAGAAGATTCATGGTTTAAAAGTTAGGGCTAAAATAAATTGGCTCAAAAATGGAGATAAAGGTTTTGATTTCTTATTTAATTATATAGAGGAGAAAAATGATAGGGAAGAAATTGGATCAATCTAGGTGAATAATCAACATATAAATAGTCTTTCTTTTGTTATAAATGAATTTCAATCTTTATGTAAAAATATTTTCTTTGTTGAAGATAGCAATGTGGACTATTAAAGAGCCCAAGATCATTGTACACAACTCATCCCTAGGAAAATCAAAGAGGAAGACAATGATTGGCCTACTAGAGATATCTCTAAGGATGAGATTGTAAAGGATATTAGAACATATAAAAAAGATAAATCTCCAAGCATAGATGGGCTTTCTACAATTTTATAAGAAAAAAAGTTAACAAGATTAGTGAAGTTACCTTATAGGTTTATTTTGAAGTTATTAGCAAAGGATCCTTAGGAATAAATATTAATAGAGGAATCATCAATATTTTTCCAAAAGGAGATATATCTCAAATTAGAAACCACATGCCCATTACCCTCCTTAATGTTTCTTACATATTTTTTGCTAAATTTTTGGCTCTAATACTTATTGATATCCTCCCTACTTTTGTTAGTAATACTCAAATTATCTTTTTCAATGGTAGGTATATCTTGAAAAATATTATTATTAGTTGGGAGGATATTTTATTGGGCTAATGTAACAAACTAAGAAAATGGCATGCTCTTGAACCTTGATTTTGAAAATTCCTATGATAGGGTTGAATGGTCATTTGTAATAATGGATTTTGAAGCTTTTTGTTTTTCTAATAATTTTTTAAAAATGATAGATGTATTATTCAAGGATGAACTATTTCTCAAGTTGATGTAAATGGTTCTTTCTATGAACCCTTCTAGCCACAAAGATCAACAAGGAAAGGTTGTCTACTAGCCCCTACTCTTTTTGTGATCACCTTTGATGCCATATTTTGTTTGTTAAGAGATATGAGTAATGGAATGGATGTCAAAGGACTTACACTCCCTAATGAGGACAAACTCCTAAGTATACAATCTACAGATGCATTGCAATCTTTGTAAATTAGGAGGAAAAGAATTTTAAGAGCTTGATGAGCAAGATAAAAATATTTTGAAAAGCATCTAGAGAGAATATTTCTAAAAGAAATTGTGGTACTAGATATAATTCTTCTTCTAATCATTATTGGTTTAAAAAATTTGACATGTTATATGGTGGATTGAACTTACAAGTGAGATACCTAAGAATCTCATTTGAAATCAATCCTCCCCTTAAGTAAATGTGAGATTAGATTCAAGTAGTATTGAAGAAAAAAACTCTAAGTAGATTAGATAACATCTTTCTTTGGTTGGTAGAGTACAAGTTTTCCAAAAAAATAATCCTCCTATAGCTTATATTATGCTTCAGTGTGGTTGTTTTGCAACTATCAAGTGAATGGAATTCAAAAGAGAATTAGGAAGTTCCTTTGGTATGATGGGAAAGGAAAGAGACATAAATCTACTATCAAGTATGATTGGTGTTTTTTAGATAAATATAATGGTGGCCTTGGAATTAAATACTTGAGACGACAAGTAATTTCACTTGCTTCTAAATGAACTGTTAAATCTCTCAATGGTAAAGAGACAGGTAAAAAAATTTAGTGAGGAATGACATTCAAATGGTAGTCCATAAATAGGCTAGGATTTGGAAGGGCCTACATCCTCATGACTTCTTGTTTGGAAATTTCTCTTTATCCCCTTTTGGCTCTAATTTCTTTAAGAGTATTTAGAAGGCAAGTGAAAATTTCATGAAATGGATCAAAGGAAATAAGGCACATCATAAGGAAGAGAAAAAATTAGCTCCAAGTTAGTATGGTGGAATCTTCAATGGAAGAAAAATCCCATGACTCTAACACGATTGTTTTCTCAAGAGCTCTAGGATAGTAAAGGCATCAAAGAATTTGGTAACATAATGAATAATAAATAGACCAACTATTGGGCTTCTCTTAGTATTGAGTATGGTTTACCACTTCCCGAAGGAGGAAATACAGTCTCAAGAAAAGCCAATGAGAACATTCATTTTTTATCCCAAATAAGTTTTGAAACTATAATTTATGACAACATGAAGTGGTGGAATAGAATTGTACTCTACAAGGTGAACTCCAAAATATTTACAACTCTTTGTCAAAGTCCTAAGAGGTTATCACCTACACCTTAATGATTGTTGGTAATTGAACTTTAGTACATTTGGGCAATGATTTAAGATTATTAAACACTCTTCGTCCAATGTGATTGAAACAAAGAAAACCTATTTTAAATGGTTACTCATATCAAAATTTAAGTTACCTATCAATCTGAAGCATGTCCAACCTATTAATAACCTGTACTCTATATGTGAAATTCTTGAAATTGTGAACCATATTTTCTTTGACCATTTCTTTGCTAAAGAAATTTGGATTTTACTTTTTGTTGATTTGGATGGTAGGATATAGCAAGAGTAACTTTTCATGGAAAGAATTTGTATTTGGTTATGTTAAAGGTGTGAGTAAATATTTAATATTTTTTGGTTGATTTTAACTACTAATATTCTTTGTTTTCTTGTGAAAAGCAAAAAAATGAGGGTTGTTTGTAAGGAAGGAAGAGACACTTTACCATTTCATCTTTTTCTATTTCCCTACAAGTTACTCTAACAGTGGAGGTAACTAAAGAGAAGTTGTGGGAGCTTTTGGACACATGCCAAGTCAATGTCTTGAGATTTGAGGTAAAGAAAATCAAATATTGGCCCTATGCTAGGGATGGAAATGATCATTTTGTGAAGAACTACTTGGAATTTTAGGAAAGGCATAACAACTATAAATATAATATTCTCCTTTAAGACATGGGTCTCAAAGAAAATAAGAGAATTACTAAGGGTGATTGCAAGCTAGAGGTGGTTAGAAACATTGGCATCTTAAAGATCAATCCACCCATTGGGTTTTATGACATGGATGTATATAGTGAAAGCTATAATATCTTGGTTGTTATGGCTTTGAGTGCTAAAAATTGTTCATATATGTAACATTTTTTTCATATTTGTGTTGGTTTGTGGTCTCTTAGACTCGTTATTCTCTTTTTGAGTGCAATATGTACTATGTAACCTGCTTTTTCTTGGGTATTATATAATCAATCCAAAAAAATTGTGCAAAGCTTATTATTTTTTTATAAAATTTATTATTTATAATTATGATTTGAAATCATAATTACAATTAACAAATTTAATAAAATTGCACAAATTTGGGAAAGCTTTAAACATATTTATATGTGACATAAATGAATCAAATCTTGCATGTTGTAATATGTGAAATAATAATTATATATATAACAAATTTTATAAAAATAATAAGCTCTATAAAAATTTGAGAAAGTTAAACATACTAGTATTTAAGAAAAAATGTATCCAATAGAGAAAATACAATCATACTAACAAAAAATAAAAAGTTACAAGAAAAACATGAACTAAAAATAAACTATTTATTCCAATATATTACACTTAATCTTTTCTAATCATAAAAGTTTAAAATTATTAAACTTATAATTATAAATAAAAATATGACACTCCCTGCATTAATAATTCAAATCAATTCAAATGTTTAAGTATTAAATGACCTTTTTAACTATTTATACCTAACAATCCCCAAGTTTGTGAAAATTTTATGAATTATTACTTTCAATCATTCATAAATATTCATATATGACATAAAAGAATCATATCCTACATACCTAAATTTTTGATATTATAATTATAAATACCAATATTTAAAAAAAAATGATAAATTATGTATAAACTTGAGAAAAGTTAAACATAGTAAGATTGAGACCAAAACATTGAATAGAAAAAAGTCAATTATTGTAAAAGAAAAAAGAAAGTTGTATACAATAAAACAAAATTTAAAATAAAATGTATTACAATTTATATTTGTACACAATCTTTTCTAATTAAAAAGTATAAAATTCTTAAAATATAAATATCTCATTTCCTACACTAATAAAAGTTCATTATTTAAATGTTTAAGTACTAAACCATCATTCAACCACTTACGGTTAACAAATACCAAGTTTATGAATTTTTTATAATTTTTTTCTTTCAAACAATCATAATTGTATGTGACATAAAAGGAACTAGATCTTATGTGTACAAATATTTGACATTATAATTTATTTAATTTTAATGTCGATCTTTTTATAAAAAAATAATTATTTTATTTAAATAAAATATAATAAACAACAAATTTTCATGAGAATAAATAATTAAATATAATAACATTAAATTTATATATTATAGTTATTAAAACATTAATATATTAAACATTATAAATAACTAACATTAATTAGAAATTATTAAAATTATAAATAAGTTATAAATCTCTGAAGAAAAATACTATTACTTAATATGTAAGAATAAAAGAAAAAATCATTTTTATTTTCTAATAGGTAGAAGTAGTACACTCTTCTTAATATAAATTACACTCACTTGTATGCAGAAATGAAATGAATGTGGGATTAAACGTAAATTGCCCATTCCAATGACCCACCAAACCATGATGCGAATAGCTACAGAACGAAAATGCCAACTGTAAACTGTAACGGTCAAGTGCTATGGAAATGGTGATTTGAAAAGGTGCAGTTAATAAAATGCAAACAAAAAAGATTGGGTTAAGTGAGCCCCACATGGACCTAGACACCTAAGGGAGTGTACCCTTATAGTGTGTCGGTTAAGCCAACCCAAGGGGTATGTAAGGTGGTGTTAAGCATTCGATGGGGTCGAGCTCGCCGAGCTCGCGCTAGTTCCAAGGTTGGTGCTCTTGGTTCAAGAGTTCAAGATGGGACTCGCCAAGCCGAGCACGCCCATGAGCTCATTCTGAGTGTTGGTGCGGCTGAATGGCAGAAAGTGCTAGGCGTGGAGTGTTGGCCATGCGAGATGGTTGGAGTAGCGTGGAGTTGCAAAGGCATGGGGCACGAAGAAGCGCCAAGTAATGTTGGGCATGGCGGACTCCCTCGGTGGGTTGCAAAAGAGTGTAACTCTACTAGAGTGATTGGAGATCAATCAATCCATACAAGTTGGGTGTGTGGATGGTGGTCATAGGTTGTATCTAGGATGCAATCTACAAGTGGGCGTTTTGGTGGCGTCCAGTGCTAGGCACGAAAATTAGTCACATAGGGTGTGCAAGGTCGATGGAGGCCGCAGTTGAGGTAGTTGTGGTGGTTGGTTGTGCAGATCAGAAGGTAGGAAATTGGGGGATCGAGCAAAAGTTTGGTGTCATCCTACGGTGTGTTGGGATTCGTACAAATAGCTTATATAGTAGGGGTATGTCATTCGAAGGATGATTGAAATAGTGTGTTGCGGGAGTGTTCAAAGAACACGCACCGGGAGTCTGCATGGGAGATGAGGAACCCAATGGAACGGGTGACTTCAGACTCTTCCCTTACAAGGGTGAAGAAGATGTAACCCTAACACCAAACTTAGGGGAGATGGTGTTCTTCATGGATCTTAGGGGTGATGAAGCATCACTCTGTCAAGGCCATGAGTGGAGGGGTTCTCTAGTGAGCTTGCAGTCCTGCCACCTTGTGAAATGTAGGTAGCAAGGTCTAGCATGGGTCAACTCTAATGCAAGTCACAGAGGGAGCTGAGTGTTATAACTTGTCACGCAATGGGTGAGACAAGCGTGGGACGAGTCCCAACCTAGTGAAGCAAATTTAGTTGGGGACTCATAATGGGTCGCCTCAAAGGCATGTTGCCGAGGGAGACGAATGTTGCACTCATCTAGGATGAGGAGCTAGGGACGCCATGAGTGAGCTAGGAATCTGAGTTGGTGCTAGGGTGTTTGGGAAATGTAAGGTATGTCTCAGGGGCGCCAAGGAAGGAGAGTAGGGTGCATTGGGTGTATCCGAAGTAGGGAGCTAAGTTGAGGTGTGTTGGGCGCACCTCCCCTCAAGGAGTGTTGGTTGTAGCTGAGTCGAGGAAGGCGAGCCAAGGGGATCTCAGAGGGTTGCTTAGGTGAAGTCATGGGGATGGAACTGAGTTGGCATGGAGTCAACGTCCATAGGTTGGGAGTAGTTGAGGTGATCTTGGGAGGCCGGATCGGGGTGCTATGTGGACCAAGTTGAGAGCCATTGTAGGGATGAGTCATTGTGCTAGGATGCATGGGGTCTTCTTGGGCGCAGTGCAGTGTGAGGGGATGGCTTAGGAGTTGAGTTTTGTTCCAGAAGCTAGGGTAGGACTCAAGGAGTCAGTGCTAGGCTTGGAGGTATGCATGAGTTGGTCAGGAGTGCTTTGGGAGCGCAAGTATCAAGGATGACCAATAGGGGCATGTATGCAGTGGCGTGGGGCCATTCCAAGGGGAGCTTGGGGTTTGGAACAAGGTTGAGCTAGGATCCAGGTGGGCGACTTAGTAGTCAGAGGTCTTATGGGGGATGTAAGAGATGAAGACTTAGGGGAACCCACAGAAGTTTGTACAGGGTGCAACATAGTCCAAGTAAGTGGATGAGGTGGTACCAAGGGCAAGAGCTAGGGTGAGTGAGTTGGAGGCATGGAGCGTTGAAGCGCCAGGGGTGTGGAGTTGAAGTGTAGGCAAGCTGAGCTGGGCGAGGCGACCTAAGTTGGAAGTAGCTCTCATGGAAGCTAGGGAGTAGTGTAGAGCTTGGAGCTCCTCTGAGGAGTCAACTTGGGTTGGTGTTAGAGCATGTGAGTGAGGGGCGTTGAAGGAGTGGTATGGGACACTTTGGAGCTGGAGGGCTCGTGTGAAGAGTTGCATGTGTATCATTCCATGGTGCATGTGCTAAGTCAGATTCTGAAAGAGGGATTTGCAAGAGTTGGAGAAGGCGTAGTATGTGGATCAGAAAGGGCTCGACTGAAGAGGGAGTCATGAATATGGTTTGGCAGTGTCGTACATACGGGGGTTAGAATGTTGAAGAAAAAATTTGGTCCAGCTCGACCCCGTGAAAGTTGGTATCAGAGTAGTGGTCGCATTGGGGAAATGGAATCCCTTGATACCCAGGAGTTGGGATCAAAGTAGAAGTTGAGACCAGGAGCTGGTTTTAGCGTGGTAGGGTTGAGTTAGGGACCGACTTGAGTCCAAGTTGTGGGACAACTCAAAGGGTTTGCAACTAGAAGGTAAGGGAGTACAATGTGCTTCAGTCTGACAATGCAGTGGTTGCATGCAGACCAGGTTGGCCAGAAGGTTGTGGTCAAGGAAATCTTGCAATATGGGGCCGGTTCAGTTGTTCAAGGGAGAGAAAGGAGGTGAGGTGCAAGTCGGTGTTGAGGTGGATGTCAACACTAGTTGGGCAGTTCTTAGGATGGGGATTGTCAAGCTGATGTATAAGGTTCATGTTGGATTGGACTCGATCATGAGGGAAGTCGGCTTATTCCTCTAAGCCAAAGTTGTGGTGGTAGTTTGGATGCATCAGCGCAGGGAGTTTGGGGATGAAGAGCTCATGGAGCCCGTCTATACATGACAAGCTTCTTGTTAAGTCATCCAAGAGAAGTCTGAGAGAGACATTGGTCGTGGTGGCTAGTTCAAGGGATTGGATCACCTTGGGAGTCATGTCAAAAGGTGTCTAATAAGTGCAGTGGAGGTGAACTGGATCTGTGGTGCAAGATGTTGGTGCCTCAAGGAAGTGGTTGGGTTGTGCCTTTTGCACGGGTACAATGTCACTTGGAGTAAGGGGGACTTGGTTCTCACAACAATGTCGAGGTTGGTGGGATCAGTTCAGGGAGTAGGATCATATTAGGGATATGCGTTCAAGGAGTAATCAGTGGCAGTGTCAGGGTTGCAGAGGTCAGTGTTGGTGGCCAAGTTGCATGGTGCAGCGTATTGCAGTGGCATGTAAGACCAAGGGCCTTAGGTTGGACCTAAGTTGAGTTGGATGGGGGGGCCTGCACAAGGTAGAGCTCAGGGAGTAGGACTGGTCCGGTACTGATCCGAGGCGAAATTGAAGTGGCGATTGAGGCTAGGAGTCAGGGACTTATGAAGAGGCCGAGTCACAAGGAAGTCAAGGGAAATGAAAGTACCTTGTAGTGGAGCTGACAGGATGGCAGGTCGGAATGGTGGTAGTGGGTGCAAACCAGAAGATGGTGTCATGAGTTTAGTGGGTCAGGCATGTGGTATTTCTGAAGGTGAAGTCGGAACACAAGGTGTACGGGTAGAGCCGAGTCGGTAGTGGTTGTTGGCGCAAAGGTGCATGACCTATGGCATTTGATGTAGGAGGTAGGTTTGCGGAGAGATGTTGGATGTTTTGGGCTGCTGGGAAACTAACAGGGTGGCGGAAGATATGGAGTCGAGGTGGGTGCTTCGGGAGCACGCAACGATGCTATGTCAGGGCAGGCAGAGTAGTTTGACGGATTGAAGTGGGTAGACCGAGTGTTGAGGATGTTGTTCGATGTAGTGTGGCGATTGAGGCTTGAGGTGGTGAATACCAAGATGGCTGAGTCACAGGGTGTTTTTCAAGTTGGACTTGGCAAAGGCAGGCACAAGGGTGTCTGGAGACGAAGTAGAATAGGGTGTTCGTGCAGAGTCGAATCGGAAGAGGAGGTCAAAAAAGTGAAATGGGCTATGATGAAGTACCGAGAGAGCACTAGAGATGGGAAGTGTATCGGTGGACATATGTTGTAGACTAGGGGAAGGGTGGAAGTCAGAGGACATGCCACTAGGTCGAGTTGCTTTGGTTTTGGTTGTTGGAGACATGAGGCCGGGTGCTTCGGGAGCATGCCGTTGAGTTGATCAACAAACAATCAGAGTGACACAATGGAAGGAAGCCACAAAACTGAAGGTGGAAGGTGCAATCTTGGGAAGTCATTTGTGGTGTGGTAGTCATGGGGACGCCACAGGCTAAGTGAATGTGAGCGAGGTGTTAATGTGGTTTCTTGGTGGAATTGGACATTAGATTTGGGTTCAAGGCCATGGGATGTGGTGAGCCAGTGGTTGGTTGCCGAGTTGGGAGTTTGGTGAAGCAGGGCTTGCACTGAAGTTAGCTTGGGCCAAGGTTGTGTAGAGTTGATGTGTTTTCCAGGATGAAGAACATGGAACTCACTAAGTTCAAGAGAGGAACAACTCAGTAGGAGTCAAGTCAGTGAGGGCTTGCAGCGTTGTTGGAAGTCTGGGACTCGCAATAGAAGTTTGGGCCAGTGTTTGGGACATTGGGTGCATCAGAGTATGGAGGAGTCAGAAATGGTGCAGGTGAAGGTTCAAACCCTTCAGGATAGGTCTCCAATGTTGGGAGTGGGTAAGGATGCCCTAAGCCATAGTGGTCCGGAATCGAGGGCATCACCTGTTTTGAGTGGGGGAGAATGTAAGGGGGTGTTTGCATTCGATGGGGCTGAGCTCACCGAGTTCGCGCTAGTGCCAAGGTTGGTGCTCTTGGTTCAAGAGTTCAAGATGGGACTCACCAAGCCGAGCCCGCCCATGAGCTCATTCTGAGTGTTGGTGCGGTCGAATGGCAGAAAGTGCTAGGCGTGGAGTGATGGCCATGCGAGATGGTTGGAGTAGTGTGGAGTTGCAAAGGCATGGGGCACAAAGAAGCGCCAAGTTATGTTGGGCATGGCGGACCCCCTCGGTAGGTTGCAGAAGAGTGTAACTCTACCGGAGCGATTGGAGATCGCTCAGTCCATACGAGTTGGGTGTGTGGATGGTGGTCGTAGGTTGTATCTGAGATGAAGTCTACAAGTGGGCATTTTGGTGGTGTCTAGTGTTGGGCACGAAAGTTAGTCACACAGGGTGTGCAAGGTCAATAGAGGCCACAACTGAGGTAGTTGTGGTGGCTGGCTGTGTAGATCAAAAGGTAGGAAATTGGGGGATCGCGCGAAAGTTCAATGTCATCCTACGGTGTGTTGGGATTTGTACAAATAGCTTATATAGTAGGGGTATGTCATTCGAAGGATGATTGACATAGTGCGGGTGGAGTGTCTGTGAACACACAATTCTGTGAGTCCTCAGAGTGGGAGATGAGGAACCCAATGGAACGAGAATTTTACCTTCCCTGAGATATATGAGCCAGAGGGAGTTGAGTGTTAGAACTCATTGCGCAATGGGCGAGACAAGCATGGGATGAGTCCCAACCCAGTGAAGCAGATGTAGCTGGGGATTCAGCATGGGTCGCCTCCAAGGCATGTCACCGAGGGAGACGGATGTTGGACTCATCTAGGATGAGGAGCTAGGGACGCCATGAGTGAGCTAGGAATCCGAGTTGGTGCTAGGTTGTCTAGGAAATGCAGGGTAGGTCTCAAGGGCACCAAGGAAGGAGAGTAGGGTGCACTGGGTGTATCTGAAGTAGGGAGCTAAGTCGAGGTGTGCTAGGCGCACCTCCCCTCAAGGAGTGTTGGTTGCAGCTGAGTTGAGGAAGTTGAGCCAAGGGGATCTCAAAGGGTTGCTTAGGTGAAGTCATGGGGATGGAACCGAGTTGGCATGGAGTCAGTGTCCATAGGTTGGGAGCAGTTGAGGTGAGCTTGGGAGGCTGGATCGAGGTGTTGTGTGGACCAAGTGGAGAGCCCGTGTAGGGGTGAGTCATTGTGTTGGGATGCATGGGGTGTTCTTGGACGCAGTGCAGAGTGAGGGGATGGCTTAGGAGTTGAGTTGTGTTCCAAAAGCTAGGGTAGGACTCAGGGGGTTAGAGTTGGGCTTGGAGGTATGCATGAGTTGGTTAAGAGTGTTTTGGGAGTGCGAGTATCAAGGATCACCAACAGGGGCATGTATGCAGTGGCGTGGGGCTAGTCCAAGGGGAGCTCAGGGCTTGGAACAAGGTTGAGCTAGGATCAAGGTGGGCGAGTTAGTAGTCGGAGGTCTTATGGGGGATGCAGGAGATGACGACTCGGGGGAACCCACAAAAGTCTGTATAGGGTGCAGCATAGTCCAAGTAAGTGGACGAGGTGGTGCCAAGGGCAAGAGCTAGGGTGAGTGAGCCGGAGGCATGGAGCTAAAGTGTAGGCGAGTCGAGCTAGGCGAGGCAAGTTGAGTTGGAAGTAGCTCTCATGGAAGCCAGGGAGTGGTGTAGAGCTTGGAGCTCCTCCGAGGAGTCAACTTGGGTTGGTGTCAGAGCATGTGAGTGAAGGGCGTTGAAGGAGTGGTATGGGACACTCTGGAGCTGGAGGGCTTGTGTGAAGAGCCGAATGTGTATCATTCCGCGGTGCATGTGCTAAGTCAGATTCTGAGAGAGGGATTCACAAGAGTTGGAGAAGGCGTAGTTTGTGGATTAGAAAGGGCTTGACCGAAGAGGGAGTCACGAGTATGGTTTGGCAGTGCCACATGTGGGTTGGAATGTTGAAGAAAAAAGTTGGTCCAGCCCAACCGCGTGACAGGGTAGGGTATAGGCGGGCGATATTATAAAAGTATAAGCAAACTTTCAAACCAAAGCTTATTTCCTAGAACGATTGCCGCCATGCATGAGATATTTGAACTGATGAACCCACAGCCATAACGGGTGACCCTTTATGATATGGAATGAAATAAATGCAGTAGGCACAAACAGATTTAATAAGAATGGCTTTGAGACAGAAAATACTCCTGAAATAACCAGCATGTAAGTGAGAAGCATAGACGAGGCACGAGATCTATTTGACAAAAATGCATCTCAGAAATTGGGTCCTATTCGATCCCAAGAGAAGAAGAAGTTACATGGTCTGCGGCAAAAGGTGGAAGCAAAACATGAACCGTCCATTTGATAACTATCGCCATGGCCACTAGATATGCATAAGCATGGAATCTTAAACCACTCCTCAAACGTAAGGAGGCATAGAGGTGCTACATGAATGCAAGAAAGCTGGCACAAGATAATTAACTCTAGCTAAGAGGTTATTATAAATTTTAAATGCCAAAAGACTATCAGCTGCTCGGCTTCCATATTCTCTGTCGATTTTAAATTCTCTATACTTAACATTTATCTACTGGTGTATTTTTCGGAAACAAATCCATATATTTTTTTTTGGTCTTGAACGAATGACCCAAATTATATCTAATAGTTTTGAGATCAGAAATGCTCCAGATTTGCTTATATTGAAAGTGTTAATCTTATAAATAAAGAATAAGTTGTCAGAGACTACCTTGAGAGATCACAATGTTGAGATGGTATCTTTCATCTGTCGAGCCCAGAGAGAGATCTTGGCGGAACCTTCTCATGGCAATATTGAGCTCTCTCTTCATTCCCATCGAGCGAAGAAGATTCCTTCAATAAACTTCATGGGCTTTTCTCCTCATACGATGGCCTCTTCTTCATTCTAGTGTGAACAAAAGGTGATATCGACATCTTGGTTGCTTCCCATATTGTATAGACGTGCAGAGACATGCTCTCTTTCCTCATGTATCCTTCATTATTCCCGCGACCTTACAATCTCTCCCTTTCTACTTTTTTCTCTATTGCTCTTCATCTTTTCTTTTCTTTTTCGCTGTATCTGAACTGAAATGCTCTTTCTTTTCTTTCCCAGAAAAACTAGAGAACGTGTGTTACCCCCAAGATAGGAAAAGAAGAAAAGAGAAATCAGAAAGAGCAATTAATGTTTTCATCGTGGCCTTCAAGGCCTTTTTAAGAATAGAAAATCCCCCCATTTCCTTACCAATAAATGTCAATAACCTTCATTCGATTGCATGTAACGTTCTCTTTAATTCATTCCCTCATGCATGCAACCGAAGGTAATGGCCACGAAATTATTTTACACACAACTTACACGATGGCATAAATGAAGTAGACATGCATACTACGTGTTCTTATGCAACTTCAATGCATTTCATGCAAATTTAATAAATGCATGCAAGTTTTTCTTTTTATAACTTTATTCCATTTTGAATAGATTGAATAACTATTTTCAATAATTCTTTTTTATTTTATTTCACTTTATTTTCCTTGCATTTAATATTAAAAGGTCATAAATTAATTTTCCTATTAATTTAACCTCCTCAAATTAATATTTGAGTTACGCAAGAAAAATGGATTATGACATCCTTCCTCTCTAAGGAGAGACATTGCCCTGATGTCTTACTCAGTAGTCACAAAAGTAATTGAAGCACCATACCATGCCAATAAGTTCTTTTAGTATCATTAAATCCAAAACATGGTCATCAAGACTCATACAAGACATGGTAAATATTTTCATCAACCAATGCATTCAATTTTTTTTTACAACCATGCACATTCAAGATAAGGCAACCATGCTAATTCAGATTGAGAGAATCTCTCTCAACAACAAAACATTCTTGCATCAATTTCTAAGTGTGTGTGTGTATTCCATTACTACCTTTCAACTTTACAAAGCTAGTTTACCTCTTCTCCAACAATATTCTCACCCTCGCGAAAGTGTTGATCTTTTTGTGGCACTCATGGAAACATCATCACACTTTAGTCCATGTTACTACCAAAAACCAAAATTAAAATTTAGGAATTTGTCTTAACGTTTCTTCTTATCCAATTAAGATGTAACCATCTCAATACTTAAGCAATAGAAACAATTTTACACAATTTCATATTTTCATAATCATATTCATGCACACGTTTACCTATTCTTATCATACCTTGGCATTTCATTTCATTGGCTACATTGCTTAGTTTCTTCTTCAATGCTCATGTCTTTCCTTTTACACACTTGTGCTATTTCTAGCTCGTGCAATTATTAGCACCTCATAGGAAAATGAATATTGTAAGGCAAATACTACAATATAATTATCATTCACTAGATCATACCTTGATCATATATGAGTGGAAGTACAAAATTTAATCTACGTACCTTCTTTCTTGGATGGTACTCCCGTGTGTCCATAGACCACCTATACATGTTCTCCAATTGTCCAAGGTATATTGTCCTTACAAAATCATTCTCATATAGAGACTCATTTGTGATTCATGATTTTCAATACATATGAGTTGAAAATCAATCCAAAGAGTTAATCACAAGATGAGAAATAACTTCATTCCTATTATATCTTCTCATATGCAAGTGTACCATTCATATGTTAATATGTTACAAAGCACAACACTCGTACTAGTGATAGTGCATCATACAAGTAGTAATCAAGAAATGGTATGCAAAACATAATCTATGAAATCCCTTACTATCTATCCACACATGGCTAGTCGCTGACTATCAAAGATGATAGCATGATTTGGGTGCTTTTCCACCCAATCATGGTGATTATATTTCCACAGAGTTCTTCCTACTTGAAGATCTACCCTCCTTGCATGAAGTTCCTAGCTACCTCAAAATATTTGGGGCAGGGGGAATCTGGTGCATGCCCGTGATATCTACATGCATATATACATCTATGATATGGCAATGTCTTATTCATAGGATGTGGCATAGAATTATAGCAATAAAGTTTGCTAGGCTAACCATCTTTTTCAATGGTTTGGGATTTGGCAAAAGAACTTGGTATAAATGGGAAGATCCTAAAAAGAGGATTGCCCTTCTCTGTTGTTCTTCATTTGACATCCGTCCTGAAGATAAAATCACTCAAGTATATTAACTATATATAAAATAAATAAATAAAACAATTCTTTCTTAATTCAGCATATCGTGCAAGAATGGAGAGAATACGATAATGTCATTCACTTAGAGAAATTTAAACCTTCTCAATGCATATCATACAATGCATGTTATTTCTTTTATCATGCGTGTCGTCACACATGCCACTCATTCACAAGGTTACAAGTCAAATTCAATCATTATAATAGTCAAGATCGGTACATTCTTTGTAATTTACTCCCTTGAAGTTTTATCATTGTTCATGGTGAACTCGATAGGTTACAACACTTAACATAATATAGGACCACAATGTCAAACATTTGGAATAGTCACCAGAAGGTTCAAAAAAAGAATCAAAAGAGGAGAACCACCAAATTCAACTCTAAGTCAGGAAACGTTGATAGTTCCAACAATGAATCAAGTACAACCAAGGTTTAAAAAAATTTGATCCTCAAGAATTGGTGACTAATCCATTTAAAAGAAGAACAAAAGTACAAAGGGTGGTCCTTACAACACAAGAGAATTTTCATCAAAGGAATCAAATAATTCACCAATTTGAAACACTTCACACAACTGTGTATCCACATTAATCACATAAAGGGAGTAAAGGCTACACAACACCTTTCATCTTAGGTGTGCTAGAGAACATATTCAATGACATTCACAAGACATGCAATTCCTAGTTGCTCACTTCATGCAATGGTTCCATACATGCACACATGCTTTTATTCATTTTTCATACTCAAACATTTCTTTTCAATGTAATGTAAGGAGTCATATGAAAGCAAAATCCCACATATGCAATATTTAGATTAACTTCCAATAATTCAATCATAACATTAGAAATTCCAATGTAATGTGCCCATCTATTTGACATTATGAATAAAGAAAATTTTTGCATATCTATTTTCCATTATAGCTTTCTATTCATTTCCAAATGTCAAAGTTTGACTTGGCGTTCAGTTGTCTCTTAGTCAATTCAATTTTTTTACATCAATGATATAAAGCATATTATTTCAAGATGGGATTCCCAAACTCATAGCATAGATAAAAATGTAACATATCAAAGTCCCCAGACTCGATGGGCTTCAACTTAGTTACCTCGACTTGTAAGGTAGGGTCTGTTAGAACTATAAAAATTTGATATTTTCACATGTTGATTTTACTCATTTGGCCTTACCGTGTGCATTTTCCACTCATGTTTTGCCATATTTCTCCATTGAATCCACTGGGTCATGCATATTTTCCATCCAAGTTCATGTCGGCATAGGTATCCAATTGTCTCCCCAACTTCTGTATGTTTCACAATTTTCTGTTGCAGGTTGTCGACAGGACTTTCCTCTTGTTATGGTGACTGCGGAGACCTTATCGGCATGTATTGTGGCTATCGGGTTGAGGTCTCCCCGATCTTCTCCTATCTTACCGACCGGTGCCTAAGTGGTCTTTTCGATGAGAGTTGGATTTATCGGCGGGGGGTCTTAACGACTTTGTGATGTTATGTCGACCTGAAGGAACAGAGGATGTGTATCGGTATATGTTTTGGCTATTGGTATTATATCTTGGCAAGTGTCTTGGTCTTGCCGACTGAGTAAATATAGAGCTTTTGGTGTATGTTTCTCTTTCTTTTTGCGATCTATAGTGTGCTTCAGTTGTTTCGATGTAACTTTTTATTCTATGTAACGTCTTGCCGAGGGATAATAGCTATATCGACATATATTTGGCAAGTGAGTTCATCGGCGGGAGAAGTCATAAGTCACAGTGACTTGAGAAAATGATGTCTTCGGTAAAGCTTGGTGAAATCTCTATAACGTCTCCCCGAAGGCAATTACCTATGGCAACACTTCTCGTTTTCAGCATAGCGATAGCCTGGTCTCAGCGACTTGAAGTTAGTAAGGTGGCTTTCGGTGAAACTCGAAGTGGTCTGTGTGAATTCTCCCCGAATGGATATTGTCTTAGCGAAGGTGTTTTGGAATTATTTTCGGCGGGAGTGTTGGTGACTGATGAATGATAAAGGACCCTCGGTGTAGCATGATGAATTCTATATAACATTTCACCGACCTGAGCGAGTTATAGCGATATACAATGGAACAAAAGGCTACTTCCTGACTTCGATATAACATGCGGATAGCTGTAGCGAATGCGGTTAAAACAAGGATGCAAGCGGAACGATAGGCGTTTGAATTGCCTTCGGCAGGACGAATGTGGTGTCTCGCCGATTGTATACTGGTGAAAACAGAATTGCAAATCTCTGTGGCCGACATATTTTGAGCCCGATTTTCATGCTTGGCCGACATGATGTTTTATTTTGATATTTTCCTCATGCTGGTGTATAAATAGGCATGTTGTAGTTGTTAATAGGAGGGACAAAGATCATACTTTTCGATATACTGCAAGTAGATACATTATAATAAATTATTAGACCAGAGGCTATTGTTGCATGATTTTCACAATGGAGGTATTTATGAGATTCAGTTGATGTTGCTGCATTTTTTGGTATCAGTTATCTGTTGAATTAAATGAAAGATACTGCTAAGTTGTCTCCATGATTGGTTTCTCTAGTTGTTTAAGTTGACATAACAAATTTATGTTCAATTTGTCAATACCCATTTGTTGTATTCGTGTGATTAATCAATTGGTTCTTTCAAGTGAAGATTAAATCCTTTTATTGATCACAGTAATCAGAGAGATTCATTTTGGATTGTTAAAGTAGAACTTAGTAGTCACAATACTGCATGTTCATACAAGTTATGAATAGATTATATGCCAGATAATTTGTATCTCATCCAAAGAGTGCAACTCATCTTGATCTCGTTTGACTCTGCCTATCCAATAAGGCACTAGTCTTTGCATTTCACTATTTGAACCCATTTCAGTTTCTTTACATTTGTTAATCAAGCATTTTAGGATTTAGATTAGAAGATTGCTATCAAGTTCAGTTTCATTTATTCATTGTAATCTTCCATTGTGGACAAAATCATTTCAGAAAGATAATCATAAGTCAAGTCTGCATTATTCGGAGAGGTACACCCGCCTTGGTCTTGCAGCACCAGAAGAGTAGAAGGTTTGATTGTTTCAAACCTTTTTCTGTTACCCTGAAACGTCGTGAAAGCTTGGCAACCTTTCGTGGTTCAAACCTGTGTTTTTGAGAGCTAACAAATTGGTGACTCTGCTAGGGAACAATTAGAATCAGAGCCTTAATCATAGAGTCAGAAATATTGCACAGACTCCGCTGGGGGACTAAAAGTAGTAAACATTTTCTCACTTTCTAAAAAGTGAGTGGCGACTCTGATAAAGATTTTGTAGTTGTGCAAACATGAATGGAAGAAGATCTCAGTTCAAGGGAGGTCATTCTGGAGCTCCTGCTGGTGGCAGCAAATGGACTCATAAAAATGACAGAGCTGATAAGGGAAAAGGGATCAACGAGGACATGTGCATGACTAAAAAAAGAGCACATGATGAAACATACAATTGCTATGACACATGGAGAAATGATTCAAGTGTAGAACCTTGTACTCCTGAAGATCAAATAAATCATTTTTCTTCTTATGATTCTCAGAAACAGGCTGAGTTTGAAGCTAGGAAACAAGCTGAGTTTGAAGCTGAACGAATCAGAATCCAGAACCATGAGCTCTCAATCTCTGATGAAGAAAAAGCACTGTTGGAACAAAAGGAGAAGAGAATAAGGGATCTAGAAGCTAAATTACAGAAGACCCAACTTGATGATCAGACATCTGGTGGCCCAAAGTATGTCCTACCTCACAAGCAAGGCAGTTATGGCGCAGGGCCTTCTGGTCCACCTGTATCTCCTCACCATCAGAATGAGAATCATTACAAGCAACCAAACCGTTCACCTCATGTTCCCACACAGCACACAGGTATGTATCCACCGCCTGGATAGAATTATATCCCACATCATAATGCACAGTACAATAATCACATGCCTTAGTATCAGCATCCACCTGTGCCTCCACCTCACCAATATGCAGCGATGATTAGGCAGTTTAACTTGGCAGGTTTCAATCTATGCCCTTACCCTATGGATGGTAGCTAGAGAGGTATGATTCCCAAGTTTGCAAGGAACAATGCAATTACTGCTGAAGAACATCTGAGGAATTTCAATATGTCCATCCAAGACATAGTTGTGCCATATGAAGATTTGCACATGAGGCTGTTTATGATGTCACTTATTGAAGATGCTAGGGATTGGTTTAACAGCTTGCCAGCTTTTTCAATCAATTCTCTCCAAGTATTTCAAGACAAATTCTTAGAACAATTTGGGAATCAAAATGCTCCAGATGCAGCTCTTCATGAATTGGTGAGGATTCAGAAAAATCAGAATGATTCAATTTATGATTTCAACCGCAAATTCAACAAGTTGCATACTAAAGTCCCTCCTGAATCAAGGTTGTCAGACTCTGTTGCATTGAGTATTTATTTAAGTGCATTTGATCCCAAAACAGGGTATGAACTGAGAAATAGATTTCCAAGAGACTTGGCTGAAGCACAGAAGGTTGCATTGACAATTGAAAATAACAGGAAGGTTGCTGGTGTAATTAATAAAAGAGACAACTTGAGGCCTCCTCAGCAACATAATTATCAGTATAGACAAGAGAATACATACAGAAACGAGAACATAAATGAAAGGCCAAGGCTGCATGATATGCCTTACAATACAGATTGGAAAAATGGGAAACCTATGGCAGCTAGGCCCAGAAATAAAGAAACTCGAGACCCATTGAGCAAGAAAGGGACTTACATGGTGAGTAATAATTACTTTTGCGAAGTTTGTAATCAGCCACATTCTCCAGATTATTGCATTGTGGCTCAAAGGATGCAAGAAGAAGGATTGCCGAGGGAAAACAATGAGGAGGATCATACTGTATATTTGACTTCAAATGTTCTTCATTATGTTGAGGAAAAGGATGCTTCTTCAAAGGATGAGGGCAACGAATATGATGTCTCTAATCAGAAGTATAATGTTCATATGGCTGAGCAACAGATTTTTTATGATTCTGATGAAGATTACATAGAGCCACATCCTGTTGAGACACCTGTTCAATACAATGTGAGGAGACCTACAACAGATGAAATAAAAAGAATTATTGTTGCTGCAGTTGAACAAGCACGAAGTAAGTACTGGTTAAGAAACAAAAAAGCAAATGAACCAGATGAAGTTCCTGGTGGAATTTTTATAAAAGATCAGAAGACAACACAAGACAGTGCAACAAAGCTAGGAAATGAGTAGCATGATGAAATTAAACAAAAATCAGTCCAGAATAAGGAAGTGAAGAAGTTAGATAAAGCGAAAGTGCTGTCACAGTCAGTAAAAACAAAAGAGAACCAAAGTCACGTATCAAGATGGAGGCCTTTTGATTCCTTCGAACGGAGGAAATCATGTCGATCCGCTAACAGATGTAAAGTAAAGATTATTCGGTTGATTAAATAGAATAAAGTCGTGAAAGAATCAGCGGCAGAGAAAAATTGGCGAGTTTATCAGATGATATTTTATCAACTCCTCCACAAGTGGATCCATTCTTCACCACGCTGCTTATAAATAATAAATTACTGAGGAACTGCATGATAGATTCTGGTGCTGCTATAAATATCATGCCAATAGGTGTTATGAAGCAGCTTGGCATGTGTGTTGATATCACTGGAGGCAAGTGCTACGCTATGGATAATCGACCTGTCCCTATGGTTGGTATTATAAAAGATGTTGAAGTCAAATTGACTACATATTCGCAGACAACATATAATATAGACATAACAGTTATTGATACTCCTCCTCAATTCGGGATGCTTTTGTCAAGACAGTGGACTGCAGCTATAGGGGGGAATGTTCAATTTGATTTATCTTATGCTACAATACCAATGAATGGTTAGGAAGTCAAGTTATACAGAGAGCCAAGAATGAATCAACTTGTTGAAAGTGTACCAAATAATCAGATTAATTATTTTTGTGATATTGATCTAGGGAGTTTCAAGATTGAACCAGCTCAGCCAGAATTAATGAACAGTGACCCAATTGAGAAACATGCTGCACTTGATTGCAATGGTGTCTGGAAGATGTACTTTGATGGAGCCTACAGTCAAGAGGGTAATGGAGCTAAGATCGTATTTGTTTCGCCTAGAGGTATTACTTTTAAATACTCCTTCTTGTTAGCGTTTGAATGTACAAACAATGTGGCAGAGTATGAAGCTTTATTGACAGGCTTAAATATAGTTGTGAAACACAAGATTAAGTTATTGGCCATTTTGGGCAATTCTGAGTTGGTTGTTTCACAAATTAAATCAAAGTATGCAGCAAAGCACAAAAGATTAAAACAATACAAGAATGCTACCTGGGACACAACTGAATTGTTTGATGCCTTCTCAATTGAGTGGATTGACAGGTCAAAAAACATAATGGCTGATTTTTTAGCAAATGTAGCATTGAAAAGAGATGATATCACACTGGCTGGTGTATCACAGATTGAGCTCAAGATGAGGCCTGTTGTTCCTGATAACATCTACAGCTGGAAAGTTTTTAATGATGATGCTGATCTTTTGAAATTTCTTCATTGTGTAGATCAATATGAAGCTCAGGAGATCGATTTCAATGCTTTTGTTGAGGAAGTAGATGGCAAACAAACTGTGCTTGGCAGGGAGATCTTACAGCTCAAAACAAATAAACTGCCTAAGGGTCTAGTGGCATTGGAAAGGGTCTATGATGGAAATGATAGATCTCTAATGAAGCAGACTCCAGTCAAAAGGGAAGATGTAGAAGAAATTAATTTGGGGACTGATATAGCACCAAGAAAGATATACATTGGAAAGAAGATCAGCCCTGCAATTAGGCGAATGCTGATTGAATTGTTGAGAAAATACAAACATGTGTTTGCCTGGTCATATGAAGATCTGAAAGCTTACAGGGAAGATTTATTTTAGCACGAAATTCCTTTGAAGCCAGACGCCAAACCTTTTAGACAAAAGCAAAGGCCTATAAATCCAACTTTGGAGCCCAAGATGCAGGAAGAATTGACCAAGCTCAGGGATGGAGGAATTATTAAACCAATCAGACATTCAACCTGGGTTTCAAATCTGGTTCCTGTGAGAAAAAAGAATGGTGACATCAGGCTGTGTGTGGATTTTAGAAATTTGAACATGGCATCTCTCAAGGATAATTATCCTTTGCCCAATATGGAAGCTATTTTGCATAAGGTGACAGGGTGTGAATTATTATCTATGATGGATGGATTTTTTGGATACAATCAGGTCAAAGTCAAGGAGTCTGAGCAATACAAGACAAAATTCACTACTCCTTGGGGAACATACATATACATAAGAATGCCATTTGGTCTCACCAATGCTGGAGCGACTTTCCAAAGAGCCATGGATGTTGCATTTGCTGATTTGATTAACATTATCATGGTAGTGTATCGAGATGACTTGACTGCTTATTCGAAGAAGGCTGAAGATCATGTGCAACATCTTGAAAAGGTATTTATTAAAGCTCTGGAATATGGTATTAGTTTGAACCCAAAGAAATGTCATTTTGTAGTCACAAAGGGTAAGCTCTTGGGTCACATTGTTTCAAAAGAAGGAATTAAAATAGATCTTGAGAGAGTTGAAGCCATTGATAAAATTCCTATTCCTAAAACTATCAAGGCAATACAATCGTTCTTTGGTCAAATTAATTTTGTCAGAAGATTTGTTTCTAATTTTGCTGAGATCATTAAGCCCATATCTAAAATGTTGAAGAAAGGACAAAATATTGATTGGACTGTTGAAGCCTTGGATGCTTTCATGTCTATCAAAAAGGCTATCAAGGAGGCTCTTGTTCTTAAATCTCTAGATTTTACACAGCCTTTTCAGATTTTTTCTTTTGCCTCAATGCATACAATTGCTGCTGTTATGTTACAGAAGAATGTGGATGGTTATGAACAGCCTGTATATTTCTTTAGTAAATCATTACAAGGGTCTGAATTGAAGTACGACATAATGGAGAAACAAGCATTTGCATTGGTGAAAGCTGTAAAAGTATTCAGACCATATCTTGTTGGAGCCAAAGTGATTGGTTATGTCCCTCATACTACTGTCAAGGACATTTTAACACAATCTGAAGTCACAGGGAAAAGGTGTAGGTGGATCAACAAGATTCAAGAGTTCGACATGGAAATACAAATCACTAAGCTGGTTAGAGGCCAAGGTTTGGCAAGACTGATGGCAGAAACCAATATTGAGGCAAATCAGATTTGCAATGTTGAAGAAGGGGCTACGATTGCAAGCATTGAGCACACTCCATGGTATACTGATGTTATGCATTATCTTAAATACATGAAGTGTCCAGATGGGCTAAGTGATAGCCAAAAGAGAACTTTGAAGTCACATGCATCAAAGTATGTTTTCATTGATGAAGATTTGTTTTGGAAAAATAGAGATGGTGTATTATTATTATGTCTGGATGAATCACAGGCCAAGTATGTTCTAAGTGAAATGCATGAAGGAGTTTGTGGAGGTCACTACTCAGCAAAGACAACTACACACAAGATTCTCAGGGCTGGGTATTATTGGTCAAATTTTTTTAATGATTCCTTTACACATGTGAGGAAGTGTGAAGCTTGTCAAAAGTTTTCTGGTAAATTGAAGTATCAAGGTGCTTTTCCACTTCGACCTCTGCAAGCGGATGCCCTTTTTCATCAATGGGGAATTGATTTTATTGGAGAGATACAAGAGAGGTCAAGTGGAGGACATAGATGGATACTAGTTGCCACTGATTATTTTACAAAATGGGTGGAGGAAATTCCAACTAAGCAGGCTACAAGTAAGGTAGTAACTAATTTCTTGATGGACAATATTATCACCAGATTTGGTATTCCATTAAAGATAATCACAGACAATGGGATGTGCTTCAGATTAGATGAATTCAAAAGTTTTTGTGAAAGGTATGGCATTACTATTTCTTATGCAGCTCCTTATCATCCGCAAGCCAATGGTCAAGTAGAATCAAGCAATAAAAGTCTTTTAAAGATTATAAAAAGGATACTGGAACATAATAAGCAAGCTTGGGATTCAAAGCTAAAACTAGCTGTGTGGGCTGATAGGATCAGTGTGAAGAGGGCAATTGGAAAATCACCATTTGAACTAGTGTATGGAGCACAGGCCAGGATGCCTCTGCAGAACTTGTTGCCAATCTATAAGTTTGTTTTACAAGAAGATTTGGAAGTTCTTGAGCCTATGGAAGACAAAATGGAACAACTTGTTGAGCTTGATGAAGTAAGAAGAGAGGCCCAGAGTCAAAACATGACGTTACAGGCACAAATGAAATATCTATTTTATATGAAGGCAAAGAATAGAAAATTTGAAGAGAATGACTTGGTGTTAATGTGGAATGCAAGATGTCAGGATAAGGGAAAGCATGGTAAATTTGAAGCTCTCTAGCTGGGACCATTTGTTGTTGTCAGAAAAGGGGGTGAAGATTCTTACTATCTGCAAAACATGGTTGGTGAAGATCAGGAATTTCCTGTTCATGGGAAATTCTTGAAGCTTTTCTTCTCTTGAGCATCACAGAGGATTAAGGGTTGCCAGTGCATGGACAACTCTTAATGTTCCTCTTTAAAATTTTATTCCATGCACAGTAGCTTAGGTTTTCGTTCATTTCCACTTCACTCCCATTCTGCATCCATTTTACATCCATTTTCACCTCCATCTTGCATTCTCTGCATTCATATCCATTTCCATTCATTCCATTGCTGCTCATTGGTTCATTCTTTGTCTAGTCTGCTCACCCAGAGATTCTGGATCCTTGCAATGATCTGACTATCATTCATCCCCAGATGGAGCCACTATTAGAACTGTTAAAAATTGATATTTTCACATGATTGATTTTACTCAT